>JAEOAD010000334.1:0-133002 GCA_036365145.1 Orientallactaga sibirica | reverse complement strand
ATAGATGAGACCAATGGTGATTCTTTTTTTTTTTTTTTTTTGGTTTTTCGAGGTAGGGTTTCACTCTGGTCCAGGCTGACCTGGAATTCACTATGTAGTCTCAGGGTGGCCTCGAACTCACGGTAATCCTCCTACCTCTGCCTCCCGAGTGCTGGGATTAAAGGCGTGCGCCACCACACCCGGCTCTCCAATGGTGATTCTTATAACACTGAATCTATGTCTAAGTTGTCTTCATAAACTGGCAGTTGAGCATCCTGCTTCTGTGAATGCTATTTGAAAGTTAACTGATCAACATTTTAAGAAGTACCAGAAAGGAGATAAACCATTCACTTGATAAGAACTATGCATTTCTGATAGCAGAGTGAATAATTCCACCCAACTGTACTGCAGTGCTCTGCTTATGGGGTTCTCTTTTAAATAAGAATAGCAGTGTCTGGATGTTAGTTTTTGGTGCACTCGAATCACTTAAAGCTCTAAAGCTACCAGTAACTGCTTCTATAAATGCAAGAGTAGACTGGGTGCCAAAGGTCTGGGGTGCCCTGGGTTCTTGAGAGTGTCCTCTGTGTGAGGAGAGCTGCTCAGGATATGAGGGGAGGGCCGGTGACAATGTGATCTCAGGAGAGAATCGCTTTAGGGATGTCTGGAGTCTCAATTGTGTTTCAGAGTTGAGCTCAGGTGGTGGTAAGGTGGCTGGCCTTTTGTATCCCTTCACTGGGTCACAGAATGGCCCTCCAGGCCCAGAGGAGGCATTCAGTCCCTGGTTAAAATAGCCCCAGTTCCATAAAAGGTGGTAATCTAGAGAATAAGGTAGCGGCAAACATACGGGCATCTGATACTTAACAGCTACCCAGGAACCTGTGTACAAGGGATCTAGTTCTCGCCCCACACTGAGCGCTTATATAAGAAGTAAATTAACCCTGAAGAAGTAAATTAAGAAGGTAGGGCCTTATGTCTCAGTATCTCCAGTCACCACCTGTAAAGTGAGGAGCTGATGCACCTATGCCAAGAGATGAAGAAGTTAGATGATGCTGATGAAGCGTTAGGGCAGTGATGATTATTGACCCAGTGAGTGTTTCGTAATTCGCCGTCTTGATTGCTGTCCTCGGTCCTCGCCATTATGAACTCCAACTTCATCTGCCATGTTAGAAGCTAAAACCTCAGTCACATTTGATGGAGACTGAAATAGGAGACCAGGGCTGGAGAAATGATTCAGGGCTTAAAGACACTTGCTTGCAAAGCCTTGATGTTCTAAGGTTCGATTCCCGATTCCCCAGCGCCCACGTAAAGCCAAATGCACAAAATGACCCATGCAGCTGAAGTTTATTTGCAGCGGCTAGAGGCCCTGGTGTGGCCATTAACTCCCTCTTATTCTTTCTGTCCTTGCAAATAAATAAATGCACATATTAAAAAAATGAAATATGATCCATGACCTTGCAGTGCCTAGCAATACCTTCGCAAGGCCCTCAAAATAGAAGAAAAAGATGATGACATCAAATTACAAGAGAGACTAATGGAGAGAGGGAGGGGAGATGATGGAGATTGGAGTTCTAAAGTGGAATGGGGGGAGGGAAGGGAAATATCATGTGTTTTTTGTAAGTAAGTATAGAAGGTGTCAATAAAAAAATAATAATTAAAAAAAAAAAAAAAGCCGGCCTGGGACTACATAGTGAATGCCAGGTCAGCCTGGGCTAGAAAGAACAGAAAAAAAAAAAAAAAAAAACATAATGCTTGTTTATGGTTTTTAGTTCCTGTGTGATTTATTTTGATAGTATAATTCCTGATCTCCAAACTTAATTTTGCCTTCCTCATTGTAAAAAAATAAAGCTTATACATATTATTTATTGAAAAATAAAAAAAATGAAATATGGGACCAATGACAGATGTTTAATAATTTCTCAAAAGACAATAGGAACATCTTCATTCTTTCCTTCCTTCCTTCCTTCCTTCCTTCCTTCCTTCCTTCCTTCCTTCCTTCCTTCCTTCCTCTTTCTTTCTTTCTTTCTTTCTTTCTTTCTTTCTTTCTTTCTTTCTTTCTTTCTTTCTTTCTTTCTTTTCCATCACAACTAAGGCGAGGGAAGTGTTGGGGACAGAATGCAGTGTCCCATGGTTTACTGTTCAGATGAGTTGATGTGGTTCTCCCCTCGGCTGCTTTCAGAATCCACCTCTGGTCCCTCTGTTCTAAGAAGACTGTCGGGTTGTGTGTAGGCTGCACAATATCCAAGATACGATGAGAAACTATGATGACACAAGTTTATTACTTCCAGGTCAAAGACTGCCAGGGCAAAACACACGTTTACTCAACACTGTGAGGCCGACAGGCTGAGATCTTCCACAGAAAGTTCATTTGGGGTAATTTTTTTTTTTGTGTGTGTGTGTTTTCCGAGGTAGGGTTTCGCTCTAGCTCAGGCTGACCTGGAGTTCACTATGTAGTCTCAGGGTGGGATTAAAGGCGTGCGCCACCATGCCCGGCCCATTTGGGGTAATTATTGACAGGCTGACCGGCCCTGACTTAACTGTGTAAACTTTATAGATATTTCTTCTGGGTAAGGGTAGCCCACTCCATGGACTCCTGTCTGAAAATTTAAGTTCCCCAAAAGTGTGGCTATTTTTGCCCTTCTGTCTATTTGTCTGTCTATTATCACTCAATCTATCATCTACTATCTGTGCATTTGTCAACCGTCAGCTATCACGCTGAAAAGCACGGGCTTCCACCAACACATTCCATTCTAATCTTGCATCTCAGGTTCATTCTTATCCCCCCCCATTCTGAATCAATCATTCCCCTCACCAACAGCAAAAAACCTAGCTTCCTTTGCCCTTGATAAACAGACTTACTTAATTCACCTCTCACTCTGTAGCCATGTTCTCCTCATCCATTTACAGGCACACGTTTCCCTCATGCAAACACTGATTATGGTGTTCAAAGGAATAGGTCTCCACTACGTCCTATGAGTCCCCTGATGTTCATGAAAACACAAGACCATATTTCATTAGAGGGGTGTTTATTGACTTCTTCAATTCAGAGTACTGCAAATAAGATGAGATGAATTTGGTAGAAATTTCATGATTAAAACTACCACAATCATTTTATTTTTCATGAATTACTGTTGATAAAATTTATGATCAGTGTTTAGTCTCTAATTGGAGATTGGAGGAGCTGATGGCATAGGCTGAGATAGACTACGGGCACCAGACAGCCTGAATCTCCATGCCAGCATGGGTGCAGCCACGTCCCTCACATTGCAGACTAGTTCACAGCCACTGAGCCAGCTCCAGGGGTTTCCAGACTCCCCCGTGAGTGCAAGATGAATCCCATGTTCAGTTCTGAATTTTCCTCACAAAATAACTTGGTTTCTGGTGCTCCAGGACATAGCTTCCCAGCCGAAGTCTTCATCAAGCTGCACTTATCAGCCCATCTCTAGACACCACCTTTAGAACGATGGGTTTTTCTGCCTGGAGAAGTCCTTGCTTGCCTAATTTTAAAGGAACCTGTGACAGCAACACAACGAGAAGCAGTCAGTGAAATACCATCTGCCTGAGACGCAAGGAACAGATCACTAAGGACAGGAATGCTTCCTAAACACAGGAGCCATGCTCTTAGCATACTCGTCTTGAATTCTGCATACCCCTCCGCTAAGCTGTCAAGACTGGCTTATAATTAAAAAAGAAAGAGACGAAGGACTTCACTTTCTAATTAAAAAAAGGCTGAGAAGGAGGATCATGGGTTCCAGGCTAAGGATTTCACCTGGTATTGTGGCACAAACCTGAACACCCAGCACTTGGAAGGCTAAGGCAGGAGCATCATGGGATCCAGGCTAGCCTGGGCTACTCAGCAAGACCTTGTATAAAAGAAAATCCAGGAAAGGCAAAACAAACAAACAAACAAACAAACAAACAAACAAACAAACAAACAAACAAACAAGCAAACTGCCCAAACCACAAACACCTATTCTATTCCAGGATTAAGACAATACATCATGTTGGTTGTTTGCTTTATTTTCATAATTTTAGTAAAAAGGGACAGGTTTGAAAAATTTAAACTGGGGGCTTGGGAGATGGCTCAATGGTTAAAGGTGCTTGCTTGAAAAGCCTGCCAGCCCATGTTCAATTTTTCAGCCACTCATGTAATGCCTGGGTGTTCATTTGCAGTGGCAAGAGATCTTGGCATGCTCACATACATGCATACATACATAAACATACATGTGCAGATAACAGAATAAATAAATAAAATTAAATCAGATTCTTGAAAATTATGGCAACTTTAAAATTTTTTTATGAGAAAGAGAAAGCAAGAGTGAGAGCAAGCGAGCGAGCAAGAGAGAAAGATAGAGAGAGTTGGTGCTCCAGGGCCTTCTGCCACTGCAATCAAACTCCAGGCACATGTGACACCTTGTGCACGTGTGTGACCTTGCACACATAGCGTGACTTTGTGCATTTGGCTTATGTGGGATCTGGGGAGATGAACATGGGTCCTCAGGCTTCACAGGCAAGTGCCTTAACTGCTAAGCCATCTCTCCAGCCTGGCAACATTTTTTTTTTTTTTGAGGTAGGGTCTCACTCTAGCCCAGGCTGAACTGGAATTCACTCAGTAGTCTCAGGGTGGCCTTGAACTCATGGCGATCCTCCTACTTCTGCCTCCTAAGTGCTGCGATTAAAGGTGTGCACCACCACGTCTAGTCATTTTTTTGAAAAGATATAAAAGTTAACTCTGTGTTGCAACTTTAACAATAACCCTATGCAAGCATTATACATCTCAAATTCTAAAGGGACTAGTCCTCCCTTCCAATTCAATAATAATGAGTTCATTAAAAAGAACTAGGCTTTCCTTTATTTTTTTGGGATGTGTATGTGTGCATGGTATGTGTGCTTGTCGGTCTGTCTGTTTATACATATGTTGGTGCTTGGGTGTGTGGAGGTATGTTTGCACGTGCATGAACATGTATGTGACAGTCAGAGATCAATGTTGGGTTCTTCCTCAGTTGCTATCCACCTTATTTTTTTTTTGACAGGGTTTCTCACGGAACTTGGAGTTCACCGATTTCAGTAGACTAGCTAGACAGCAAGCCCTAGGGTCCCTGCTATCTCCACTTTCCCAAGCTGGAATTCCAGGCATGTGCCATTGCATCCAGTTTTAGGTGGTGCTGGACTTAGGTCCTTCTGCTTGCACAGCAAGCACTTTATCAACTGAGACCTCTCCCCTGTTCCCACTTTTTTTTTAACTTTGAGAGAGAGAGAGAGAACAAGAGAGAGAGGGGGGAGAGAGAGAGAGAAGAGGCTCTCAGCCACTGTGAACAAATTCCAGATGTGTGCACCCCCTTGTGGGCAAGTGTGGCATTGCGCCCTTGTGTCAATTGAGTCTGGCTAAATGTGGGACCCGGAGAATCGATTGGGCGTTCTAGGCTTCACAGGCAGGTGCCTCAACTGCTAAGCCATCTCTCCAGCCCTGTTTCCACTTTTTTTGTTGTTCTAACATCTCTGGGAGTCTAAGGATAGTACAAAAGGCAACTTCTGAGCTCTACACAGTTTTAAAAAATTTTTTAATTAAATTTTTTATTTTTTATTTATTTTTTTTTTTTGGTTTTGCAAGGTAGGGTCTCACTCTGGTCCAGGCTGACCTGGAATTAACTATGTAGTCTCAGGGTGGCCTCGAACTCTCGGCAATCCTCCTACCTCTGCCTCCCAAGTGCTGGGGTTAAATTACCAATTTTTATTTTTATTTATGTATTAGAGACAGAGAGAGGGAGAAAGAGAGAGAGTGAAAGAGAGAGAGAATGGGTACGCCAGGGTCTCTAGTCACTGCAAACAGCAACATCTGACGTTGTCCTCTGACTTCCACATGTGTGTGTTCACCCTCTTACACAACATACATACACACACACACAAACATATACACATACATCATACATACACAGAAAAAGACAAAAAATGATAGAACTCCCAAACAGAAGGACCCCTAACTATAATTGATACCACAAATGGAAGGGTTTGGCTCATAGACCAAATCAAAAGATGAATAAGCTGGGCGTGGTGGCGCATGTCTTTAATCCCAGCACTCGGGAGACAGAGGTAGGAGGATTGCCATGAGTTTAAGGCTAGCCTGAGACTTCATAGTGAATTCCAGGTCAGCCTGGGCTGGAGTGAGACCCTACCTTGAAAAAACAAAAATAGATGAATAAGCAGACACTTTTCTCCATATAAATCCCTCAGTTCAAAATAAACATTCATAAATTTTTTTTTTTTTTTTCAGAAAGTGTACTGACCTGAGTTTCCTTACAAGGTTGGAAGGTGAAGTTCTGTAGGATTTTGACAAGGGCGAGTTTCATGTTCATGAGCGCAAACCTCATGCTGATGCAGTTCCTGGGTCCACTTCCGAAGGGCATGTAGATGTAAGGGTCGATGCTGTCCTTGTTCTTCTTGCTGAACCTGGTGTCACAGTAGCAGATAGAAAGAAGTTAGTGAAGCATAAAACCCACCAGCGACTTGCTTGACACGGTCACCAGGATACCCACAAATGGGACTGGATAGGGCTGGATGCAAAAATCCTACTATGGTCTGGAGTTGTAAGTTACAGGTCTTCCTTCTTACCAGAAGGGAATATTTAGCTTTAAGGAAGCGAGGTAAGTGCTATTTAGAAGAAAAGAATATCTTTATGCACTAAAATTGCATTTAAGGTGATGACATGTTCGCACCTGGGAACATGAGAAATGAGTTCAGCAGAAGGGAAGCGCGCCCCTCGCCTCCTCACATCGCCTTTGCTCAGTGTAGGAGGAACATAGACGTCCCTCCCCACTGTGGGAGTGGTTGGTTTCCTTTCCCTTCATCATTCTCTTTCCCTCTCCCTCCCTCCCTTCTTCCCTTCCTCCCTTTTCTTCTTCTTCCTTCCTTCCTTCCTTCCTTCCTTCCTTCCTTCCTTCCTTCCTCCCTCCCTCCCTCCCTCCCTCCCTTCCTCGTTCCCTTCTTCCCTTCCTCCCTCTTTTCTTTCCTTCCTTCCTTCTTATCTCTTTCTTCTCCTTCTATATCCCTGTCTTCAGTCCTTCCTTCTCCTCATCATGAATTCTCTCTTTCTTCTTCTCTCCCTCATCTTCCTAACTCCTCCCCTCTTCTTCCCCTCTCTTTCTCCTGTTCTTCTACTTTCTTCTATTTCTCTTCCTCCTTCTGCTTTTCTTCCCTCCTCTCTCTCTTCCTCATTGAACAGTTCAAGTCTGACAATTTACAAAGACACATATGATGTTATTCTAATCGTTAATTTCTTTAGGGTATAAAATCCTGGAAGACGGGCTGGAGAGATGGCTTAGGGGTTAAGGCGCCTGCCTCCTAAGCTTAAGACCACTGGTTCCAATCTCCAGTGGTTCCAATCTCCAGGTCCCATGTTTAGCCAGATGCAAAGTGACACAAGGGCACAATGCCGCACTTGACCACAAGGGGGCACATGCATCTGGATTTCATTCTCAGCAGCTGAGAGACTGCTGGCACGCCCATGTCTGTCTTTCTGTCTTCTTCTCCCTCTCTCTCTGTCTCTCTCCAAAAAAAAAAAAAAAACAAAAAATACCTTTAAAAAATCCTGGAAGGGCTAGACACATTGTATTCAGATCTGATACCATTTAAGTGACAATTAAGAGAAAAATAGTTATTTAAGAAAGTGATAGTGACAATGTGGTTACATAGCTTATTGACAGGTGGTGTGTTTCACAAAACATGAGACCGTGAGGGCTGTGGGTGTGGCAGCTGACAAGTAGCACATAGAGTGTCAATGTGGCCACAGGCACAGCGCAGCCAACAAGCCGAGGTACCCGGCACCACGAGCTGCTTCCTTACAGACCGCTACGCGTCCAGATTTGACCAGTCCGTGTCCACATTCCAGATTCCTCTGCTAACACATCCACGCTGTGCTTTGCTTGTCAACGGAACAACAGAGAAAGCGCTATTTCCACATCCAAGCCTGACCTTGACTCTAAATTCCCAGAGGAGCCTGGTCCAGCCACCTCCAGGAAGAAATGGTTCAGTGTGTATGGAGCAGACCAGTCGGCTTTGGAAGAGTCACCAACCACAGGAAGCACGAGGGAGCTGGCTGCACAGGGCGGCTGGGGACCCGACAGGGAGCACCAGCGTCTCCTCGGTCCTCAGCCAGGCTCTTTCAACCATCAGGCAAGAGGACTTCCAGGCCCCTAGCCTGCACCCATGAGGCTGCACTGGAGGGCACAGGAGGCAACGTCTAATCAAATGGAAGATGATAATTCTTCCTAAAGCTCATGGAAACAAGTGATGGGAACAGACAGAAAGCTGGGCAGGAACAGAAAGCCTGACTATATTAAGCTAGATAATAGTGAAGAAAATATGGCAGATGTTACAAAAGTTCTGAAAGTTTACACACACACACACACACACACACACACACACACACACACACACACAGATAGATAGATGATAGACAGACAGTCATTGTCACACGTCCCTCTCCTATACTAAGAAGCAACATGTCATGATTGAACCAAGTGGTCTCCCATGCCCGTGGTCCCTGTACCTTTCAGGGCGGAACTCCTCCGGTTCTGGCCAGAGCGTTGGGTCTCGGTGAAGAGCGAAGCTTGGTATCATCACCACCGTCCCTTTGGGAATTAACAGTCCATTGATTTCGACGTCTGCCTTACAGACCCTCTCAAGCCTTCCAGCAACTGGATACAGTCTGAGCATTTCATTCACTACCATGTCCAGGTACTCCATTTGTATCAGGGTATCATAGGTGGCAGGCGTCTGGGAAGAAAGCAAGCGGTTTGCATGAGTAAAGATTTGGGATGAACTTTCATCTCTGCAGGACTAGTTAGGTGTCAGGAGCTCCACAGAACAATTCATGTTGATAAAGGAGCTTATTAGAGATCAAATGTTTCCGCCTGCTGAGTGGTCCAGTGAGAAGGAAATGCAGAATAATTAGGAAGATGGGAGGTCTTTGGGACGATCCCAAACCTGAGCCTAAAATCCTCAGCATTTCTGTGTACTGCTTTTCTTTCTTTTCTTTGCTTCTCTTTTCTTTCCCTTCCTCCTCCTCTTTCTTTCTTTCTTTCTTTCTTTCTTTCTTTCTCTCTTTCTTTTTGTTCTTTCTCTTTACATGTATATATGCATGCATATGTGTTTATATGCATGTTGGGGTGTGTGCACAGAAGTGTGCATGTGGAGGTCCCAGGACAACCTTGGGGGTCATCCTTAGGAATGTCATTTACCTCTCTTTTAACAAATATTTTTCAGGCTGGAGAGCTGGCTTAGCAGTTAGGGCGCTTGCCTGCAAAGCCTAAGAACTCATGTTTGAATCACCAGGTCCCACGTAATCCAGACACACAGTGACACAAGTTGCACGTGTGCACAAGGGGGTACACACATCTGAAGTTTGTTCGCAGTGGCTGAAGGCCCTGGAGTGCCCATTCTCTCTGCCTCTGTCTCTCTCAAAATAAATAAATAAATAAATTTGCCTGCAAAATTCAAAATATTTTATTAGTTCATTTGGAGTGGCTAGAGACCCTTGTGTGCCCATTCTCTCTCTCATAAATAAAATAAAATATTTAAAAATAAATAAATAAAAATAAAAATATTTTATTAGTATTTGTGTGCGCTTGCATGTTTGTATGTGTGAACGTGCAGTCATGCGCATGTCACAGAGCATGTGGGGAGGTCAGAGGACAACTTTTGGGTCCGTCTTTCTTCTGCCCTTGCCTATCACGTGAGGCAGGTTTCTCTCTGGATTCTTGTTCTGTTCTTTACTGCACTTGCCACAAGCTTGTGGGGAAATCCTCCTGTCGCTGCCTCCTATCTTGCTGTAAGCATCCACATGTGGGGGTGACAGAAGCTTTCTATGGCTCCTGGTTTTTTTTTTTTTTTTTTTTTTTTTTGGTCTTTCATGGTAGGGTCTCACTCTAGCCCAGGCTGACCTGGAAATCACTATGTAGTCTCAGGCTGACCTCGAACTCAGAGTGATCCTCCTACCTCCTGAGTGCTGGGATTAAAGGCGCGCGCCACCACGTTCAGCTCCTGTTTTTTTTTTTTTTTTTTTTTTTTTTTTGCATGGAGTGGTGGGGGGATGAGTTCCAGCTTGAGTGTTGGGCTTTTTATCTACTGACACGTTGCTGACAGTCTTCATCCACCTCTTTTTGAGACAGGGGCTCTCACTGGCTTGGACCTCATGGATTACTTGAGACTAGATAATGGGTGAGCTCCAGGGATCTTCTTAACTCTGCTTCTCCAGTGCTGGGCTAAAGGCATTTGCCACAGTATCTAGTATTTTTACACCCGTACTGGGGAACTTATTGAGGCAGGTGCTTTACTGATGGAGTTACACCCCAGCCCCTGCCTTTTCTGTCTACTGTGAGGAACCACGACTAATAGACCATGACGCTTATACATGATACAATCTGCCACAGTCAGGGTCATTCTTCAACAGAGCACCTACCTGTCTACGTGAAGGTCTATGAGACCAAGGAAGAGACCCAACTCCTATTTTATTTACTTAAAAAGATCCTGTAAAGCCGGGCATGGTGGTGCACACCTTTAATCCCAGCACTCGGGAGGCAGAGGTAGGAGACCAAGGAAGAGGCCACCCTGAGACTACATAGCTTATTTAGGCCAGCCTGGACCAGAGTGAGACCCTAAAGATCCTGTAGAGGCTACTAAGAGCCCATCACTGAAGTAGACTTAAAACACACCCAAACAGGGCTGGAGAGATGGCTTAGGGGTTAAGGCACCTGCCTCCTAAGCCTAAGAACGCTGGTTCCAATCTCCAGCGGTTCCAATCTCCAGGTCCCATGTTTAGCCAGATGCAAAGTGATGCAAGGGCGCAATGCCGCACTTGACCACAAGGGGGCGCACACATCTGGATTTCGTTCTCAGCAGCTGAGACACTGCTGGCCCGCCCATCTCTGTCTTCTCTCTCTCTCTCTCTCCAAAAATAATAATAATAATAATAATAATAATAATAATAATAATAAAATAAATATAATAATAATAAAAACACCCAAACATAGCTCAGGGAATTTTGTGGAAGAGGGTGCGGAAAGATTGTTAGAGCATAAGTTGGGACATTATGCCCAGAGGCATTGCCTCTCCCCCACAACTGGTGGCTACCCCCACAATGCATGACCCACAATCCCCATGGGGATGACGTACATCCCCAATGAGGAGGACCCCTTCCGAAAAGGGCCAGGGAGTAGGGAAAGGATGGTACAACATGTCCATAACTAATAAAAATAAATTACAAGAAATCCTGCATGATCACTTTTGATTATACACACAGATAACTTAGAAACAGTATAGCAAATAAAAATGCAAATAATTTGAGGAGAAAAATAGTGACTTCTATCCCAGATATGACAAAAGGCAGATCCAGGTATTTGCTCCGTTGGCACTCAATCTATTTCTAGTAAGACTTCTATTGAGGGAGGAACCCCCACACAGCCTTATGCTCCGACGCTGAACCAATGTTCTGGTTGTTTCTTCAGGATGTAACTACAAGCACCAAAGAGCTTTCACAGATGTGCCATCCTACGGGCTAGGTAAGTTAGCACCCATCGCTTCCTAGTTTGGGCAGAATTGTGAAGTCGAGTATGGGCTATGACGTCATGGACATTAGACAGACTGTAATGCAGAGATCAAGAATGCGATTCAGGGACTGGAGAGATGGCTTAGTGGTTAAGGTGCTTGCCTACAAAGCCAAAGGACCAAGGTTGGATTCCCCAGGACCCATGTAAGCCAGATGCACAAGGTGGCTCATGCATCTGCAGTTTATTTGCAGTGGCCGGAGACTTTGATCTCTCTCTCTCTCTCAAATAAATTCTCTCTCTCTTGATCTCTGTCTCTCTCTCCCCCCCCTCTAAAATAAATGAAAAAAAAGTTTAAGAATGTGACTCAGGAGCCAGACATCATAACTCACCCCTCAACCTCTTCACCTTAAGCTCTATGACAGCAGTGTGAGGATGTGGAGGGCAGATCTGAGTTCGCCTGATCTGAGGTAGTCAGTCCGACCTGAGCCAGCTCCACTCAGCAGACATCCAGGCCAGATCACATCCAGAAACATCAGCACGGCTCACTACCCACGCCCTGCCAGGGAAGTGCATGTGCTCCCACACCACTGGGATTCTGTGCGTGTTTCTGATTGGTGTTACCTTGGTGACAGATAGTGGGTAAAGCTGTGCTCTATGAAGACCTCATCTTCAAGCAAGTAGGATCCAGGGACTATGTTTTCCTATTTGTTTATCTTCAGATCCTTCCTCGGCACCATGGGTGATCAATGCTCATAGCTGGGTGTGAAAGTTCTTACTGATGTGGGAAGCAGTCATTCAGGTTCATGCCTCGCCTCTTCCCTCTTATTCTAGTCCCACCTCACCTTATTGGGCAGAGCAGCATCAATTTCATCCTGTAGCTTCTTCTGAACATCAGGGTGAGTGGCCAATAAATGCATGGTGAAGGACAGAGCACTGCTCGTGGTCTCATAGCCGGCAAAAATGAAGATGACTGATTGAGCTACAATCTCCAGGTCGGTCAGAGCTAATGGGAAAGGAGACTAGGTTTTAGAGAAAGGAGGTCATAGTTGGAGTGAAGAGAAGCCCAAACAAAGATCCTAACTTCCCACTGAGAAACGAGAAAAAGCCATTCAGAGCCCACTCACGGAGTAGTTTTCGTTGGCACCCGGCAAGGGGGTGAACTGAGGGAAGAATTCTAATCCAGCCTCTTTAAGGTCTAGGTTTAAGGTTCTCTTCTCTCTCTGCTCTTTAATCTTCTGTCCTCAACACCATCATAACTTGGATAATCTCACGAGAAACAACATCTGACATGCACCCGCATGTGGAGGTCGGAGAACTTTGGGTGCGCTTCTGATTACAAATACTTAGATTTACTTAAATTGACCTCTGTCCCTCAACCCAGATCCAATGTTGGTCAATGACCCCAGTGGTCCTCTGGTCTCTGCCCCCTGTTGACTGGGGCTACGGATGTATGTGGCCATGCCCAGCTCTGCACGTGGGCTCTGAGGAGCTCAACTCAGCAGTCTCAGGACCAGGCGGCCCCATGCTTGTGTGATAGGTGCTTTAACCACTGAGCTTTCTCTCCAGCTCTCCTTTATTTTTACCCCACAGAAGCAAGCACTGGCACAGGTCTTATCAGTTAGGGAATGGGTGAGGACTTTTGTTTGGGAACCATGCATAGCTGCCCTCTTTTTTTGGGGAGGGGAGAGACAGAGAGAGACAGAGAGATAGGGAGAGGGAGACAGATAGAGAATGGGCGCACCAGCAGCCTCTCAGCTGCTGTGAATGAACTCCAGATGTGTATGCCCCCTTGTGGGAAAATGCAGTATTGCGCCCTTGTGTCACTTTTGCATCTGGCTAACCGTGGGACCTGGAGATTGAAACCTGCGTTCTTAGGCTTAGCAGGCAGGTGCCTTAACTACTAAGCCATCTCTCCAGCCCTTCAGCTGTCCTCTTATCAGGCCCACAGGTTTGCACTGCAAACACTTCACCCACCCAGCCTCATGCCTCCACCCCTGAAACCAGTTCTTTAATGTCACTGGCAACATGTCACATGTTCAGTAGGCACATGTGGCCAGGGTTACTGTACTGATGGTGAACCTATAGACTAGTTCTTGAATCCCATAAACTTGTATGAGGCTAGACACTTGGCAGACAGGTAGACACATGACAGTTACAAGGAAATATACATATAGATTTGCAGCACATTCCTCTTATCCGACATGCAAATCAAATAATCTAGACTGTTCTCACATGGCTGGCCAACACTGGTAGCTTGGCATTGAGCACAATAGAAGTGTTTATTTCATAGACATATGTGAGGAAAGACCACTAGTCAGAAACTAGAAAATGAGGGCTGGAGAGATGGCTTAGTGGTTAAGGTGCTTGCCCGTGAAGCCTAAGGACCCAGGCTTGATTCTCCAGGTCCCACGTAAGCCCATGTAAGCACATGGTGGCACATGCATCTGGAGTTCGTTTGCAGTGCCTAGAGGTCCTGGTGTGCCCATTCTGTCTCTCTCTGTGTCCTTCTCTCTGTTTCTAATAAATAAATAAAAGAAACTAGAAAATAGAAAGGATTTTTATTAGGGAATTTCCAAACATCCAGACATCCTGAAGGGGAAAATACCTCACCTCACCTCCAGCTAAACTACTATCTGTGGAGTGTGGAGTCCTGTCCTCTGCACTTTGTGTGTGACCTTAGTCTCTGCCTGAGACTGCACTTTGGTCAATCAGGAAGGCCCTTGTTTACATGACTGATGTTGTTTTAATGCAGATGACACACAACAGTGGTTTATTCCAAGCCATACACTGGCCAGAAAAACTTTCAACTAAACAAGTTCTTGTCCATCTTGGCGACTCTCACAGCTTTATGCTACAGGTTGTCAGCTAGTTACTGGCCAGCATGCAGCGTACCAAACGAAGTGTTCCTAGTGTGGTTTTCAAGGACGAATGCACTCACTACATCACTGCAAATCTCTTTTCTCCTGCAGGGAGGAAACAGCACAAGGAGAGGAGAGAGAGGATGCAGAGAAGAGAGAAAGGAGAGTTGACGATACTAAATATGGCTGCAGAGATATTTCTTTTCCTTCTTCCATATGATTATACTTCATTTGCAGACTTATCCACTGGAAGAATTCTAGGATCAACAATCCACAGGGCAATAGTTACACCTGAGTTTCAGAAGATTCCTTTGAAATTGCCTTTCTTGGACTGGAGAAATGGCTTAGCGGTTAAGGCGCCTGCCTCCTAAGCCTAAGAATGCTGGTTCCAATCTCCAGTGGTTCCAATCTCCAGGTTCCACGTTTAGCCAGATGCAAAGTGACGCAAGGGCGCAATGCCACACTTGACCACAAGGGGGCGTATGCATCTGGATTTCGTTCACAGCAGCTGAGAGACTGCTGGAGTGCCCATCTCTATCTGTCTCCCTCTCCCTCTCTCTGTCTCTCTCTTTGTCTCTCTCCAAAAAATAAAAAATAAATAAAAAAATTAAAAAAAAAGAAATTGCCTTTCTTATTAAAAACTGGGATCTTTGGACAGATTGTTGATACTAGAACTGTCTGGAGACATTGAGCAGAGATCAGAAATGGTTGCCCAGGAATGCAGGAAGATGCTTAGGAAAGTGGATGGGAAAAGGAAACAGAATGTTCTGCATGGGTCCACAAGGTAGATGCGTGTCCATATACCCTCATCACAGCCCACAGATTGCACAACACCAAGAATCCCGTGAAAGCCATATGCTTTCAGTGGTAATAATGTGTACAAGGGGGTCAACGACTGCAACACGTATACCACCCCACTGCTCAATGGCAAGACTGGGAGGCTATGTAGATGAATGGTGAGGGATACAGGAACACCTCCTGACAGTCTCTACATAATACGACCTACTTTTAAAGGAAGCAATGAAAATGGAGATTAAGGGCTGGAAAGATGGCTGAGTGGTTAAGGCATCTGCCTGCTAAGCCTAGGAACGCCCGTTTGATTCTCCAGGTCCCACGTTTTGCCAGATGCAGTGATGCAAGGGCGCCATGCCGCCCTTGCCCACAAGGGGGCGCACACGTCAAGAAAGGAAGGAAGGGAGAAGGGATGGAGGGAATGCGTGGAATGAAAATAGTGATTACTCCCTCTCTCTCTTCTACCTTCTCCATTTCCTCCCTTCCTGTCCTCTCCTCTTTCCTCTCCAGCATGATCTTGTCTCTTAACTTCCTTATCACCTCACAAGAAGCTTCCTGGGTTACCTTTATGAGACTCCGTGCCTGTGGAATTCTGCGAGTTTATCATTAGCTGAAGAAAATCCACCCGGTTCTGAAAAGAGAGAAATTTTACAGACAGAAGAAAATGTTAAAAGGTATTTTTTTAAGATTTAAAAGATGAATCCTGAGAGAGATGGCTCAGTGGTTAAAGCACTTGCTTTTAGAGCCTAAAGACGGGAGTTCGATTCCTCAGTACCCAGTAAGGCCAGATGCACAAAGTGGTGCATGTATCTGGAGTGTGTTTGCAGTGGCTGGAGGCCCTCGAGAACCCATTCTCTCTGTCTCTTCTTTATTTCTCTCCATTTGCAATTTATTTATTTATTTATTTATTTATTTATTTATTTATGAAAGAGAGAGAGAAAGAGGCAGACAGAAGAATGGATGTGCCAGGACCTTCAGCCATTGCAAACAAACTCCAGATGCATGTGCCACCATGTGCATCTGGCTTACGTGGGTACTGGGGCATTGAATCTGGGTCCTTAGACGTCACAGGCAAGCATCTTAACCTCCAAGCCATCTCTCTACCCCAAATCTATTGTTTTTTTTTTTTTTTGTAAAGATGAGTCCTGAGTGCAGAGCTGAGCCACCCTTACAAAAATATGACTTATTTAACATAAGAAGTCTGGCTGAGGTTGCTAAAGTCACTGGCAAACAAGATTATCCACTTAGAAACTTTGGAGAACCAAATGTTTTCCTGAGTTGAAACCAGCTACCCTGTCTAACAGCTTTGGACTCGGCTCTGCCCCACCCTGAGTGTCTCTGGCCTCTGAACACAGACTCCAGCCAGCCAGTGGCTGACTCTGCTGCTCTCCCCACTGCTTCCTCAGAAAGAAGCTCTGGGCTTCAATCTTTTGTTGTCCTGATGTCATTACAAGCCAGTGTCTTCACAGATGAAACTCCTGCCATTTCCAGATCTCACCAGCAGGTTTGGATAAGCATCTTCAAATGTCCCATCATCCCAGAATTCTATAAAATTCTGCCTGGCAGCAGGGTAACAGTTTTCCCTCCCTGACCTATGAGCTTTCTGGCCTGGCTGTTTCTAAATTTTGATGTCCACAGCCCTGTGCACACTCCAGGTCATGAGGATGCCAATTTAAAGAGGACCAGCCAGCTGGGGGTTGCACACTCCTGTAATCCCAGGTCTTAGTGAGCTGTGACAGTTGGAATGAGAGTTTGAGGCCAGCGTGGGCCACATAGTGAGATTGTGTCTCAAAAAAAGAAAAATTAAAATGTGATGAAATGTATATGAAAAAGCACCAGGTAGCCTGAAATGTCATCCTTCTGGAAAATACGTCCAATGACAGGCTTATAAATGAAATAATTCCCATCAACTTAAAGTCTGGTGAAAACAAACTAAGTGCCTGGGAAATAATTTTTAAATAGAATCCTTACTTATTTATTTTTTAATTTTTAATTTTTTTTGGAGAGAGACACAGAGAGAGAGAGAGAGAGAGAGAGAGAGAGAGAGAGGCGCGCCAGCAGTGTCTCAGCTGCTGTGAACTAACCAGATGTGCAAACCCTTGTGGTCATGTGGCATTCCACTTTACTTGGCATCTGGCTAAACGTGGGACCTGGGAATTGGAACCAGCGACCATTAGACTTTGCAAGCAAGCACCTTAACCCCTAAGCCATCTCTCCAGCCCAGAATCCTTATTTTTTAAGTGTAAAGGATGTGATAAGTTTTCCTCCATTATTTTAAAATTTATCTTAAATCTTAAAATTTAAGTACAGGGCATTAAAAAATAAAAATGGTGCATATTAAAGTGATGCAATATGGTTGTGACACTTGTATATTTTGAATACTGTTTAAACCACTTTAAATGCATTCATCTTCTCAAATATATATCAATTATTTATTTATCAATTCATTTTAACTAATTTATTTTTATCAATATTTGTTATTAAAACTTAAAAATCCATCCATTTGTCATTTATGATTTTTAAATAGTCATACCATGAACATGGGTGTACAAGTGCATATTATTCATATTTATTTTATTTTTTTTAAAATTTTTAAAAAATATTTTATTTATTTATTTATGAGAGAGAGAGAGAGAGAGACAGTGAGGCAGATAGAGAGAGAATGGGCATGCCAGGGCCTCTTGCCACTGCAAACAAACTCCAGATGCAAGCACCACTTTGTGCATCCAGCTTTACATGGGTACTGGGAACTCAAACCTGGGTCCTTTGGCTTTGCAGCAAGCGTCCTAACTGCTAAGCCATCTCTCCAGCCCATATTTATTTTATTTTCTTAAAATATATAATAATCAGGGGGATGGCTGCATCATATGGTGGTCCTGTTTTAAAACTCTGGGCAGCTCATTTTGCTCCAGTTGGAACTCAGATCACATAGAACTTCAACCACTGACCAAATCAACTATTAATTATTGGGATGTTCTGATCCATAAAACCTTATTATCAATAAGAAACTCCAGAATAGGATTGTGCTATTGTCTTTTGGGTAATTGGTTGGCTGTTCAAGGATAAAGTGCTAAATTACTATGCAGGAAGCCCTGAGTTTTATCGTCAGTGGGGAATTTTAATTTTTGAGGTCCATCCATACAGTTTCCCACAGTGCCTCTCGCTCATTTACGTCTCTACCAACAGTATGCAAGGATTCCTTTATCTGGAATGTGATAAAGTTTTTAATCTCAAATATATTTATTCTATGGCATACTAATTGTTACGCATGTTATTATATTTTAAGTGCTTTCTCGACAACTCATTTTTAAAAATTTATTTACAAGCAGAGAGAGAGAGCGAGAGAGAGAGAAAGAGAGAGACAGGGAGAGAGGGAGAATATGAGTGCACCAGGGCCTCTAACCATTGCAAACAAACTCCGGATGCATGTTCCACTTTACGTGGCTTTATGTGGGCACTGGGGAATAGAATCCAGACCATTAGACTTTGCAAGCAAGCACCTTAACCACTGAGCCAGCTCTCCAGCCCTCCACCTCATTTGATTTCTCTAGTCCTGACCACGACATTCTTCATTGTCAGAATATAAAAATTCCCCTGCCCTCAAACGAGAGTTCTTCATTTAAATTTTAGAAGTTACGAAGAAGCGCATACATAGCCCACTAAATTATCATGGTGAAATCCCTAACTCCACTAGACATTACCTGTTCTTTCTCTTGTAGGCGACGCTCTTTTATCATTGTTACGTAAGTCTTTAAAAAATCCGTGACGTCTTTTGGAAACACGGAGATGTTTAAGAACTCATACACTGGTCTAAGGAATGGAAACAGTACTGCAGGAGAAAGAAAGGAAAAAGAGAGCCACGGTGACCATGTAAAATCGATCTGGAACAATTACGTTTATTCTGCCACCCAGAATGGTCAGAGCCATCAGGGTCTCCGCCCAGAGCCATTTCCCTTCTGTGACGTTGCTCAGGTCCAGGCCAGTGTCTGGACAGACAAGGACATGGGGCACCAACACGACGCTGACATCAGTGGTCTTTTCTTCATGGCCGCAGGAGCCAAAGGAACAGAGTGACGCTCTCGGACCTCTTGCCCCTGTTTCATGTTGGGCTAAAGCCTCTTTGGATAGATCAGGCTGTAGTCCAGCGCCAGTGTTAATCATAATGTCAGCAAGGAGTTTTCAAGATCAGTATCACACAGCTTATGCTCCTCAACCGCCGAGGAATGAAACCCGAAATTTATAGGAGAGGGAAAGTGGGGAAACTGATTAATATGCAAATCGATTACTACGCGCTTCAATAACTTTTTAGTCAAAGAAGAATTATAAAGGGCAATGCAAAATTGTATGGAAATGAAAAAAAAAAAAGAACTCATAATATAAGCAACTTCCAAGATGGAGACACAACATTTAAGCAGTGAGGGGGGCACATATCTAAAGAGGCTGAGGTTGGAGGATCATCAGGGGTTTGAAGCCAGCCTGGGGGCTACAGAGTGAGTTCCAGGTCAGCCTGTGCAATAGTGGCATGTCTGCTAAACACACTATATTAAACATTGCTATACAACCCAACACTTAAACTTGGAGAGGCCCACTCTAATCCAGGCTGACCTGGAATTAACTAGAAGGGAATATCCTCCTACCTCTGCCTGGTACTGAAAAAACCCAACACTTCCACTTTTCTGTATATGTCCAAAACTGGGGAAAAAAAAAAGTTCAATATTTGTTTCACAAGCATGAGGACCCAAGTTCAATTCCCAGCATCCAAGTAAAAAGATGGGTATGGCATACAAGTCTGTAACCCGGTGCTGAGGGATAGAGAGGAAGAAGGATTGCTGGGGTTTGCTGCTTAAACAGGCTAGAAAAAAAAAAAATACAATGAGCTCCAAGTTAAGTGACAGACCTTGTCTCCAGGAAGTAATGTAGAAGAGTGACAGAGGAGTACACCTGATGTCCTCCTCCTTGTCTGGCTAAATGTATGGGGTTATTCATCTGCAACGCTGCCCATACTACATGCACACAATGTTTATATTCATACTACTATACACATACACCAAAACACAGGCGTCCAAACACAAATCTGCTCAGTAATCTTTGCAACAGTACTGTTCACAACAGCTAAAAGATGGAAACAAACTGAATGATCTTCTCTGATGAATGGATGAGCAAAATGTGGTACGTCCACACAATGGAGTGAAAAGGATGGAGGGCCTGAGACATGCTTCAAGATGAAAGAACTTTTGAAAGCAGAAGCCAGACATAAAAGGCAATGTTTTGAAATTCATTTATAAGAAGTACGTAGAATAGGCAAATCCATAGAGTTAGAAAGTAGTCTATGTTTCCAAGGTGTGAGGAAGATCTGGGAGTTGATGGTTAAAAGTACAGGGTTTCTCCTCAAGTTGGGTCAGCCAGGCCAAATGACCGAGCAGGTGCAATAGTGGCATGTCTGCTCTGGGGGAAACTGCTCTCTAATTGGACTGGAGGCCCGCTCTGCAGAAGGGAATACATGCCTGGTACTGAAAAACCTAATCAAAAGCCTATGGTAGCCGGGAGTGGTGGCGCACACCTTTAATCCCAGCACTTGGGAGGCAGAGGTAGGAGGATCGCCATGAGTTCAAGGCCACCCTGAGACTACATAGTTAATTCCAGGTCAGCCTGGGCCAGAGCAAGACCCTACCTCAAAAAACAAACAAACAAACAAACAAACAAACAAACAAACAAACAAACAACTATGGCAGGGGAGATCATGAGCCTTAGGGGTATAAAGCCTACTCTTGTCTGGCTCAATGTATATATTATTCCCACCAAGCTGCCCTGAAAGCACTACACTTAATGCTCATATTCACATATTAATGCTACTCTCACTTCTGGTTGGAGAAGCTTCTCTTCTCAGATGGCGATGACCACTGGGATGACCCAAAGGGCAACATAGTGTTGAGAAGAAGGGATGGAGGAGTGCCCAGCACTGAAACATCTCCATGACATCCTCCAAGGCTCCAGTTCCATTGCAGAAGAGGGAGCGGAAAGAATGTAAGAGCCAAAAGAAGGGTACAACTCCTTACAATGCAACTGTCCAGACAGAAATTGGCCTCAATATCCATGACCTCACAGTACCTAGCAATACCTGCACAAGACCCTCATAATAGGAGAAAAAGATGATGACATCAAATTAAAAGAGAGCCTAATGGAGAGAGGGAGGGGATATGATGGAGAGTGGACTTCTGAAAGGGAAAGGGGGAGGAGGGGAGGGAAATATCATGGTTTATTGTCTGTAAATATAGAAGTTAACAATAAAAATATTATTTTTCTTTACAAAAAAAGTGCAGGGTTTCTGAGTGGGCAAAAATGTTCTACAGCTGACAAGGTGATAGCTGTGGATGCCTTCAACATACTGAAAACAAATGAATTGTACAGTGTATGTGGATGACTTATAAGGTTAAGCCAATTATAGCTCACTAAACTATTACCTCAAAGGAGAACGAGAACAAAATGGTAGTTCACATACTTATCGTGAAGAACATCAGATCAAAGAAATCAAATTTTAAGAGCTTCTTGATTTTTTCCACAAAGGGATCCTGTGGATTGTTGAGGGAGTCAACATTCACTCCAAATGATGTTCCAGTGATCACATCCATGCTGTAGCCCCAAAAATGCTGAGGGGAGAGAGAGAAATTTTTAATCTTTTGGTTTTTCAGGTAAGGTATCACTCTAGGCTCTAGGCTGACCTGGAATTCACTATGTAGTCTCAGGGTGGCCTCGAACTCATGACAATCCTCCCACCTCTGCCTCCCGAGTGCTGGGATTAAAGGCGTGCGCCACCACGCCTGACTGAGAGATAGAAATTTAACCTCTGCCTGTTTTCCAATGTAACCTCTTCCTTTCATGAAGTTGGGAGTAATTTCACATGCCCAGGAAAGACAGGCAGAGAGCCACAGTCTCTCAGAACTCCTCCCATCACCCTCACTCATAAGGAGTGCATCAGAAGCCAGTGTTGCAGCCGCCCCGATGCTGGGAAGTACCAGGGACATTAAGACATTCAGTCACAGAAAGACAGAGACTCATTAGCAGACACAGTGCATCGGTGTGAGTGGGGTGTGGGTGACAATACCCATGGGAGCATTGTGCTCTGGTAGGACAATGTGGGGGGGGGCACCTACTCTTCCTAGGGGACTCGGAAGAGGAGGAGGAGGAAGAGGACACTCAGTGAGGTCTGTGCTCAGACCTGGTTCATCCCTTAGTACATTACATAACAGTAACTGTTCTCAGTTATCAGGACCCGCCCTGACCTCCAGCCCCAGATTGACCTGTTCTTCCCCAACTCCAGGGAGCTGATGTTGCTCAGGGCAAAGTCATTGCTATCAGTTATAAAAAAAAATCAATAATGTCCCTATGAAAACATTAAAAAGTTTTCTCAAAATAAACAAGAGGGAGATCTTATACTTAAGTGCCCAGAGTTCCTCATTACAATTGCAGTTAACATCAGTGTTTCTTGCATAATTCAATCTGTCCCAGTTTATATAATGAGTGATGGGATTGTCTTCCAGGGACGTCCCCTTTAGAGACTGGGGACATTTAGTACTTAATGTCTCACGTTATCCTCAGTAAATCTCTAGGGGTTTCAGCTGTTCTAAGTTCCGCATGGTAACTTTCTGGGTGCACACACCTCTTAATAACCTCTTAGTAACACACCACTTCTACTTCTGACCCTGTACACGAGCAAATTTGCTGAGGTCACCTTTCTTCTTTCTAAACTATTTTGTTTTCCAAAATGTCCAAAATGGCAAATGAGCACGTAAAGTACTTGTAGCTCTGGTACACAGAGAGGAGCGCCCCGAGCCACCCTGGAGGTGCCCGTCGTGCGATGCCCAGTCCACTTGTTACACCACACCAGTGCTTTTGTCTGCACTCCGGAGTAACTTCACACTGGGAATTTCAGCTCCTGGCAGGCAGAGGGGGAAGGTTCCTGACAGCTCAACACCCCCCCAAAAAAATATGCCCTGCTACTTACTCTTTCGTGGTGATGTTCCTGCCTTTCTCTGCTTCCTGCCTGAGGTTTTTCACCAGCCCTTCTGCGTACTGGTTGATGATGGGGAACATCTGCACACAAAACAAAGAACACCCACCGTGACATGAAGGACGCGAGTGTGAGAGGACCTGGCTTCCCAGTGATCCGACAGCAAGTCCGTCCCACTGATAGTGAATCTTACATCTTACGTAGGGTCGTTTTTAGAAAGTGCCAAAGGAGACCACTGCCCCTTAGAAAAAGATCATGACTTTACCTTAGGTATTCCCAAGATTTGTTCTTTTTTTTTTGTTTGTTTGTGTGTGTGGGCACATATGTATGGGCACATGTACACATGTATGTGCCTGCATGTGGAAGACAGAGGTTGATGTTGAGTGTGTTCCTTGGTCACTTTTTCATCTCATCCTTTGAGGCGAGGTCTCTCAGGGAACCTACAGCTCCCTGATTCTATTACATGATCAGCGAGCTGGCCAGCCATAGTCTTGTCTCTTTGCCCCTCTCTAGATGGGTTCTTTCCATTTCCAGTCAAAAGCCTTTTTTTTTTTTTTTTTTTTTTTTTGAGGTAGGGTCTCACTCTGGCCCAGGCTGACCTGGAATTAACTATGTAGTCTCAGGGTGGCCTCGAACTCACAGCAATCCTCCTACCTCTGCCTCCCGAGTGCTGGGATTAAAGGCGTGCACCACCACGCCCGGCAGAAGCCTTCTGTTTTTTTTTTTTTTACCTCCTTGAGCTTTCCACTGGTGAAGGTTGGAGACAGCAATGTCCTTATTCTCTTCCACTCTTCATCTTTAGATATGGAAATGGATTTTTTCATAAATCCCACTGGACCAAAACTCTAGATTCCAAAGCAAAAGAGATATTGGCCCTATATAAGTTTGAAGAAGTTCACAGTTGTAAAAATATGCTAATCAGGCATCACCTGTTTAAAGTGTATTTCCTGTCTAGTCATCAAACGTAACACGTTCAATAAACATTTATGTCGGATACTTCACCTTTGACAAAGGTAGAAGTGGCACCAGGGTCCTCATCTACCGCATGTGGATTAGGACTTTATATTCCAGTTTCCTTTTAGATAGAAAAGTTGTGCATAGGGCTGGAGAGATGGCTTAGAGGTTAAGGCGCATGCCTGCAAAGCCTAAGGACCCCGGTTCGATCCTCCAGGTCCCACGTAAGCCAGATACACAAAGTGGTGCATGCACCTGGAGTTTGCAGTGGCTAGAGGCCCTGGTGCACCCATTCTCCCTTTCTCTCTTTCTCTCTCTCTCTGTCTCTAATAAATAAATTTTAAAAATTTAAAAATATTTCTCTGAAGTTAAAAATTTTTTTTTAAAAAGTTGTGCATAGTTGAGAGACTATTGTTCTAAGGGAATCGGTAGGAATAAAACTTGGTAAAATCTCCCAGGCTGGCCAAGAAGGAAGGAATTGGGAGCAACAACAAACAGCTTGTTCTGTGTTCACATGTATTTGCAGGACGAGGACATTTCTTTTTTTTTTTTTTTTTTTTTTTTTTTTTGGAGAGAGACACAGAGAGAGACAGAGAGAGAGAGAGGCAGAGGAAGACAGAGATGGGCGCACCAGCAGTGTCTCAGCTGCTGCAAACGAAATCCAGATGTGTGCGCCCCCTTGTGGGCAAGTGCGGCATTGTGCCCTTGCGTCACTTTGCATCTGGCTAAACGTGGGACCTGGAGATTGGAATCGCTGGACATTGGAACCAGCGTTCTTAGGCTTAGGAGGCAGGCGCCTTAACCCCTAAGTCATCTCTCCAGCCACGAGGACATTTCTTTATGAAATGTCTCGAGGGTTTGGAGAGATGGCTTAGAGGTTAAGGCACTTGCCTATGAAGCCTAAGGACCCATGTTCAACTCTCCAGGTCCCACGTAAGCCAGACACAAGGTGGTGCAAGTGTGCAAGATTGCACATGCCCACTAGTAGTAGCTCACCAATTCTCTCTCTCTCTCTCTCTCACTTGCTCCCACTCTCACCCTCTCACATTAAAAAAGGCCAATCTAGCTGGGTCTGGTGGCGCACACCTTTAATCCCAGCACTTGGGAGGCAGAGGTAGGAGGATCGTCATGAGTTCGAGGCCACCCTGAGAATACAGAGTGAACTCCAGGTCAGCCTGAACAAGAGTGAGACCCTACCTTGAAAAAAACAAAAAACAAAACAAACAAACAAACAAAAAAAGGCCAGTCTGTTGGGCTTGCCTCAAAAAAAAAAATAAATAAATAAATAAATAAATAAATAAATAAATAGAAATACCTTGGTGTAGTGGCATCACAGAGTCATACTACTCAGTACCTCAGAGATCGGGAGTCTAATTGTCCATTGGGAAAAATAATGCAATTCTATGTAAATTCTTTTTTCTTATTTTTTTTCTTTAGGGACAAATAGAAAAATAGAGACAATTCTATTTTTCACTTTGGGAGAGGCTGTTCCTTGAATCTTTCTTGAACCTCATGTCCATCACCTAAAAGTGTATTGTTTTTAATAAAAAAAATACACAAAATGTATAAATATTCCAGAGACTATGGAGAGAAGGAAACTTTATCAACTTGATAAATTCCTATGCAAAATGATAAATTTCTATGTGAAATGATAAAAGTCTACATAAAACAATAAATTTGTATGCGCTTCTATGTAAAACAAAATTTCAACTAACAATGCGTTTACTGATGAAATATTGAATGCTTTTAGTCTAAATCAAGAGAAGTTCAGCATTTTCTGTACAGCCAGCCACAGAGGGACACATGACAGCAATTAACTTGAAGGTTGAATAGTCACGTCTATCCTGGGAAGCAGGGGTAAGGAGATTCGGCGAAGGTAGACTTGATTTGACCAGCATGCAATACATGCCTACATCCACATAAAAAGAAAAAAAAAAAAAAAAAAGCTGGGCCATGCACACCAATACCTCAGCCTTGTGGAGAACAGAGCTATGCATCTGCATACATACACATGCATACACCACAGATACCACACGTGTGCGAGAAAGCATTTCCAAAAGAAAGATGTTATCAGTAAAACTGAAAACCTATGGAGAAAAGGAAGAATGATAAAGCCGTGTGTGGTGTTGCACACCTTTAATCCCAGCACTCAGGAGGCAAAGGTAGGAGGATCACCATGAGTTTGAGTTCACCCTGAGAATACATAGTGAATTCCAGGTCAGCCTGAGCTAGAGTGAGACCCTACCTCAAAAAAACAAAAAATAAAAAAATTAAAATAATAAAAAAAAAAGTTAAGCTGGCTGTGGTGGTGCACGCCTTTAATCCCAGCACTCAGGAGACAGAGGTAGGAGGATCTTCAGGAGCTTGAGGCCACCCTGAGACTATATAGTGAATTCCAGGTCAGCCTTGGCTAGAGTGAGATCCTACCCCAAACAAACAAATAAACAAAAAATAAAAAACACACATATATACATAGGTCTACAGATTGAATTTTCAGACATCCTACTAAAGGCATAATATGCAACAGGAAAAATAAGTGTATTGGTCTCTAAATAAGAATACTTTTCTCTTCCTTTTCAATATTTTAAAAAAATATGTTATTTATTTATTTGAGAGAGAGAGAGAGAGAAATGGGCACTGCAAACAAACTTCAGATGCATGTGCTCCCTTGTGCATCTGGCTTACATGGGTCCTGGGGAATTGAACCAGGGTCCTTAGGCTTCACAGGCAAATGCCTTAACCACTAAGCCATTCCACCAGCCCCTTTTTAATATTTTTATATTTATTTATTTGAGTGAGAGAGGGAAGGAGAGACAGAAAGAGAGAGAGAGAGAGAGAGAGAGAGAGAGAATGGGTACTCCAGGGCCTCTAGCCACTGAAAATGAACTCCAGATGTATGAGCCACCATTTACATCTGGCTTACATGGGTTCTAGGGAGTTGAGCCTGGGTCCTCAGGCCCCCTTGTGCATCTGGCTTATGTGGGTCCTGGAGAATCGAACCAGGATCTTTGGCTTTGCAGGCAAATGCCTTAACCGCTAAGCCATCTCTCCAGGCCCAGAATCTAGATTTTTAAAAATGATATGAGGCTGGGAAGATGGATCAATGGATAAAGTGCTTGCCATCCAAGTGTGAGTAACTGAGTTCAAATCCCCAGACCGCATGTAAAGCCAGACACTGTAGTCTGTATCTACAAACCAGGTGCGCCTATGGTGTGATGGGGAGGTGGAGGTAGAGGAGGGGAGTGGGGCAGCAGTCCTGGCTTAGAACAAGAGACCCTGCCTCAAATAAGGAAGAAGGGGAGGGTCTACACCAGTGGTTGTTCTCTGACTTGTGCATGCGCACTGTGGCACACAAATCGTACAAACACATACCCACACAGACTTTATGAAATGATGTGAAGCAGAAGGGGGTGTATTTGGGAAGATGAAGGAAACCAGAGGGAGGAGGATGGAAGATAAGAGAAGATGATATGGGATTATAAATTATATTATCATATAGATATAAGAAAATGTCATAATGAAGCCTGTTATTTTGAACAATGAATATATGCTAATGAAGCATAAAGTAAAGACAAAATCAAATTCCTGGGAGGAATAAGTACAAGCTACAGGGCTGGAGAGATGGCTTAGTGGTTAAGGCATTTGCCTGCAAAGCCAAAGGATCCCTGTTCAATTCTCTAGGACCCACATAAGCCAGATGCACAAGGGGGTGTATACTTCTGGAGTTTGTTTGCAGTGGCTGGAGGCCCTGGCGCTCTCATTCTCTCCCTCTCTTTCTCTCTCTCTCTGCCTCTTCCTCTCTCTCAAATAAATAAAGAAATAAAATCTATAAATTTCTTTTTTTTAAAAAAGACAAGCTACATCTGCTACATCTGGCGACTGCACAAGGTAAAGTTCACGGCTCAGCCTTATGGTGAAGAGAAGCTGACGAATCTGGGTGTCCTGACTGCTGGTTTATGTAAGACAGGGGAAACACAACATGTTTTGGGCAATGTTCACGAGCTAGAACATAAATGAACACCCACTGACATACTGTAAACAATGGCTGCCTACCCGCCGGTTTGTGAAGACAGAATAGCACTCCTTCACCAGCACTGTTTTGATCATGTCTGGATCTGTGATTGCCAGCACGGGCTGTGAACCATCAAAGAACCTGGATCACACACACACACACACACACACACACACACACACGGTAAGAGCACATAGAGCTGACGAATGATACGACCTTACGGGTGGCATCAACTTCTTGTCACAGTTATGTAAGACATTGGGTGAAACAGGAGGAAAAGAACATGGCACCTCTTTGTACCATTTTGGGCAATGTCCTAGGAAACTAGGATTATTTTGAGATTCAAAGCTAGAACATAAATGAACACCCACTGACATACTGTAAACAATGGCTGCCTACCCGCCGGTTTGTGAAGACAGAATAGCACTCCTTCACCAGCACTGTTTTGATCATGTCTGGATCTGTGATTGCCAGCACGGGCTGTGCACCATCAAACAACCTGGATCGGGAAAACAGAACATTACACCCAACAAGCCGGATTCTGCCGGTGGAGCCACAAACAGGGACTCAGCCACTGTGAACAAACTCCAGATGCATGAACCCCCTTGTGCTCATGTGTGACATTGCATGCTTGTGTCACTTTTGTGTCTGGAAAAACGTGGGACCTGGAGATTTGAACGGGCATTCTTAGGCTTTGCAGGCAGGAGCCTTACCCGCTAAGCCATCTCTCCAGCCCCTCCCCACTTTATTTATTGAGCAGGGTCTCTCACTCAACCTAGAGCCCATTAATTCAGCTTGCTTGTTCCTGGGATTCATCGATTCTCCTCATGAGTGTAGGGTTACAGGTGCATACTGCAACACCCAACATTTATGTTGGTTCTGGGGCTACAAAGCTTTGTTGAAGCTTTATAATACATAGCTTCAATGAAAGACATCGTGGGCTGAGATTACATTCCATATGGTGGGGTGTGTAATCACTTTAAGCCTACCTTAGAAATTTCCTATATACTCACCCCCACATTTTCCCATATTTTCTTTGACAATCTTGGTCAAAGTACCAAACACCCTGGGAAGAGAAAAAAAAGTAAAAGACCATTACTGTTTTATTTTATTTTATTTTATTTTATTTTATTTTATTTTATTGATTTTATATTTGAGGCAAGCCCAACAGACTGGCCTCTGCAATCAAACTCCAGAGTGTGTGCACATGTGTGACCTGGCACGCTTGTGTCAGTTTGTGAGTCTGGCTTACATGGAACCTGGACAGTCGAGCATAAATCCATCCTTGGGTTTCGCAGGCAAGCGTCTTAACTGCTAAGCCATCTCTCCAGCCTGACTAGTACTATTTTAAATGCATTGCCCCCATCTGTAACCGGGGTCCAAATGATTGGCATCTTATAAAATCAGGATTACTACTCCTCACAGGCTGTGACAGGGAAGGTTACTCATTCATGTCTGAGTGGAAAAGAGATATTTGATATGTGTATCTTAAAGTCATTCTTGAATTTTCTCCCAACACTGTGCATACATGACTACTTACCCTTGACTATGAATAAAAACTGACTCCTTGTGTTTTTTTTAATTAAAAAAATTTTTTTTTTTTGGAGAGAGACACAGAGAGAGACAGACAGAGGAGAGGAGACAGATAGAGATGGGCGTGCCAGCAGTCTCTCAGCTGCTGTGAACGAACTCCAGATGCGTGCGCCCCCTTGTGGTCAAGTGTGGCATTGCGCCCTTGCATCACTTTGCATCTGGCTAAACGTGGGACCTGGAGATTGGAACTGGGTTCTTAGGCTTAGCAGGCAGGCACCTTAACCACTAAGCCATCTCTCCAGCCCTCCTTGTGTTTTTTAAGTAGTTTTGCTTCTCCGTTTATTGCTGCTTAAAAGCCCCTGAGCTTAGGCTGGGGAGATGGCTCAACAGTAAGAACACTTGGTGCATAAGCACAAGAACATGAGATCAATTCTTACCACCCATGTAAGAAAAACAACCCAGGGGGCCTGGAGAGATGGCTTAGCAGTTAAGTGAAGTCTAAGGACCCCGGTTTGAGGCTCGACTCCCAGAACCCACACAAGCCAGATGCACAAGGTGGTTCATGTGTCTGGAGTTCTGTTTGCAGTGGCTGGAGGCCCTGGTGTGCCTGTTTTCTATCTATCTGCCTCTTTCTCTCTTTGTCTGTCACTCTCAAATAAATAAATAAAATAAAATAAATAAACAAAAAAAAAAAAAAAAAAAAAAAAAAACAACCCAGGCATGGCCATGCACGCACGGAACCATAGACATGGGTGGGGTGGAGACAGGAAGACTGGTTTGGGCTCACTAGTCAGCCGTTCTCATAGAAATTTGGGACTCTCCAGGTTCAGGGAGAGACTGTCACAGAAGAAGATAACCAATGTTTTCTCTGGCCTCCACACACATGCTCACAGGGCACATGCACCTGCACATACACGTGTGTACACCGCACACATGGACGCACGTGTGCATGCACGCACAAAATCCTTGAACCTTGGAATTATTTCCTCCCTAAGCATGAGAGCCAACCCAAGCTAAGGGACAGTAAGCGAGATTCTCGGGACACGCATAACCGTTCGCCTCCATATCCAGCATCTCTCTCATTTATTTCGTGAACTTTCTCTAGACCAGGAGCGGGATGAGGAAATTAAATATCCTCTTGTAGTTGAGATGAACCAGGTAAGTGTGAGAAAGGAAGTGAGTGAAGACAGGCAAAGAAAACTTGCTTTCCAGTGCACTCGCTTGACAGGGAGATGCACGCACCTTGCAAATGAAGTACTTGCTATGAATCTTGCAAAGAAAACTTCCTGGTGCTAAGTTTCAGCTGTGATGTGTTAACTATGCAAATGACACTTCCAGAGGCATGACAGTACCTTACTAGAATCTGCCTTGGGAAAAAAGAACAATGCTGTTTTGTTTTTTTTTTTAAATTTTATTTATTTATTTTTTTGGAGAGAGACACAGAGAGAAAGAGATAAACAGAGAGGGAGAGGGAGACAGAGAATGGGTGCACTAGCAGTGTCTCAGCTGCTGTGAACATAATCCAGATGCGTGCGCCCCCTTGTGGTCAAGTGCAGCATTGTGCCCTTGTGTCACTTTGCATCTGGCTAAACGTGGGACCTGGAGATTGGAACTGCTGGAGATTGGAACCAGCGTTCTTAGGCTTAGCAGGCAGGCGCCTTAACCGCTAAGCCATCTCTCCAGCCCAACAATCCTGTTTTGAAGCTCACCAAGTGGGAACATTATGTCCTCCAGATGAGGGCTGATGTGCTAGGGATCTGAGCGGATGGACCCAAGGCAAACCCGAGGCTCCAAAGAATAATGTCCAAGCTATAGGGAGACCTGGTCTTGCTCTAGATGGGCCTAGAAATGACTCCTTAACTCCTGACACTTCAGAACGTTTACCCAAGATCCAGAATTTGTGCCAATGGGACCAAGTGCCTGGCCTTCATTAGAAGCAAAGTAGGGAATCCATGTGACTCACCTTGCGGTAACCAAGAATCGTCCCCAAGAAAGGGAGGGGTTTGGGTCCAGGAATTCCCAACTTCTTAAACGTTCCGTGTGAGTAGGTCCCATACCTGCACAGCGAAGGAGAGAGCTTGTTTGTAGGGACTGCCATGGTACATGACGGGCGCTTGCTAGTCATGGACTTGGGGACAAAGGGTGTAACATGTTGGTGATGACAAAATCCCAATGGCAGCTGATACTTTCGCTCTTGTCTCCTCTCCCACATTCTCTGAGAGGTGCTCAAAAGTCATGAAGCTGTGCCGGAGGGGTTAAGGCGCATGCCTGCAAAGCCTAAGGACCCCAGTTCGATTCTCCAGGTCCCACGTAATCCAGATGCACATGGTGGCGCATGCATCTGGAGTTTGTTTGCAGTGGCTAAAGGCCCTGGCATACCCATTCTCCCCCACCCCGCCTCTAATAAATAAATAAAAATCTTAAAAAAGTCATGATGCTTAGGTAAAGGCAGGTGAAATCTTTGGGCTGTAAACTCCTCAAATAAATTGGTAAATATCCCCCCCCAATTTGAGTTTGCATGTCTGGACGAGACTCAGGCTAGAGCTTCTACGTCAACTGATATGATGCAACACATCTGCCCTTCTCATGACCTTCAGCAGGAGCCAGTATCAGCATCTCAGATTTCCTCTTGAGGAGGAAAGACATACTGGCTTACTTTCTTCTAAATCATACCTCACGCGTCTTATTATAACACTGGCCCACCCTCTTCCCTATACACCTGCACGGTGTGATTCGCATTACTTGCTGGACAGGTATGTCCAAAACTGCTGAATTAAAAAAGCAACCTGCTAAGCAGGTATAAAGGTTGTATGTAATGTACGTCAGGTATTTGCTTATGCATTGGGCTCCCACGCCTGATACATTATTGAAAAGATGAGGCTGGTAATAAAATTGACTGGAAACAAAGGCTGATGCAGAAGAGAGCAATGGTGAGAGGGGTTTCTTCATTCAGGGGAAAGGCTTGGTAAAGGAGGGTTATGAAGGTGGTGTTGTGGTTTAGCAGATGGACTAGAGGGGCCTGTGGCTCGAACTCATGGAATTGTGTCAGGCTACGAAAGCCAAAACCTTCAGTAACTCCTGACCACCGACTCCTGGGAGCATGTCCTTCGGGCCTCAATCCAGAGGACTGAAGATCGTAGGCATAACAAAATTTTCATACAATGGATCAACTATTGTAAATACATTTAAACATTTGTCCACTGAAAGATGTTTTCTGATTATTATGCCATCTAGGAAGATATTTGATAATGAAGAATTTAGCAGGGATGCTTTGACCAATGGGCAGTCAGTTCATACAAAGGTTACCAAGCAATCATGAAGATCTTTCACGATGTAAACAGAAAATCAGGACTGAACTTTGACCTCAGGATTTTCAACGATCTTTAATTACAATTTCTTTAGTTATAGCTATATTATTCTTTTTAAGTTCTTACATCTTATAAGAAGGGGCCTGGGCAAGCGCAAGTGTGTAAGTGGGCTGTAAAAGTCTGGTAGACTTTTGGGACCATAGAAATCAGCATGCTATATAACTTGCTATGTGACCGTGGTGTAATAGTGTTATGTAGCTGAGCTCAGCCACTGGCTCACTTAGATAGGATTCGCATGACACAGACCCTCACACAGCATGCGATGGCGCAGTCTGGAATAAAAGTTGTCTACCCTCCCTGCTGCTCCCAGAGCTGTTTCTTAGCTCTTCATTCCTAACCTTGCTGACAAGCTCTGACCTGACAATTCTCATAACCTTTTCAGACCATGAGTAGCATCTAATCTCAAATATATCAAATATATGATCGTTACTATCATTGTTCTGGCAAGATCCAACTGCATAGCCCTAGATGTTACTGTTATTGGTGTTATAGCGCCCATAATTTCCTTCATGAAAAGGACTGAGCACAAAGAAATTTGATAAATATTTAAGCCTTAATAAAAGTTGATCATCAATCATTTGTATATTAGGGACATTCCTAGAAAAGAAACATAACAGGCCGGGTGTGGTGGAGCACGCCTTTAATCCCAGCACTTGGGAGGCAGAGGTAGAAGAATCACCATGAGTTCGAGGCCACCCTGAGAACAGAGTGAATTCCAGGTCAACCTGGGCTAGAGTTAGACTCTACCTCAAAAACCAAAAAAAAAAAAAAAAAAAAAAAAAAAAAGAAATATAATAATAAACCTAGCAAAAGGGAATTTTAATGTGCATGATGGACATATTATTAGCATAGTATTTTACATTGTCTTCTTGTTATCTTTGAATATATAATTATTTGTACACTTGAAACTTGTTTGTAGCAATTTAAATTATATTAAAATATTTCTATATGTATACACACACATATAGATATATGTACATATGTATATCTTAAGATCAGGTATAGAGCACGTAATAACTTTGAAATATGTATAAATAAAGTGTCCACAAGTGTCATTACTTAGACTTCTATGTAAGCATAAAATGACATAGAAGACAAATCTCATAAAACATGAAACACATGCAGAGCTAGCTAGCACAGGGCAGGAAGCATAATTACATGAAAACAATTATGAACATTGTAAAATAAAGGAATCACATCATATGATTACTTTTACAATTAAGAACATTTCCCTCTAATCAATTAATCAGGAGCCTGAGTGTTTGGAACACGGAGGACAGAGGAGTGGTTGTTTATTAGAACTCGAGAAAAAGCCTGAAGGAAGGTTGGGTGTTATCTGAGCTGCGAGGCTCTTTCAAGCTTGTGAGCAGGGTGACTAAATTCACCACTTTAAATTGAACCCTTTAAATTCAGAAAGGCTTTAGAACCTGTTTTGTTTTGTTTTCCATTTGTGGATGTCAGCCAGAGGCCCTGGTTCCAGATAAAAAGAAATTTTGAGCCAGATTTTAGGTGACAGAAAGTTTGAGTCCGACTTTTTGTTTGATCCCTGGGAGAAAATTGTGAAGTGTGGGAGGCTGGTGTGAAGAGGAGCAGTGGATAACCAGCAACCAGCATGGTCTGTAGCCTCAGTTAGAAGTCACACTGCTATTGTTGGGAGTGTTTTAGTAAGAAGGCACGTGTATTTGAAGCTTAGGAGTCCTGCCTGCGATATCAGCAGGGGTTAGGGGCAAGGGAGAGAGCCCAGGAAACCAACAAAGTCTGGTAGTAAGGCAGATTTGAACAAGGATGGAGACCAGACAAAGGTCGTCTACCCTTAACAAGGCAGGGGTTGTGACCTCTGGACAGCTACACACTGTGGAGAGCCAACACTGATGGAGCCTCCTGTACTGGAACTTAGAGGTAAGGAAAAACAAAACAAAACAAAAACCAAATTTAAATCGAAAGTGGTCTTGGGTTCCTGTCTTCTGCAGCTGCAAGTAGATTTCCTATCAGGACAGGTGTCTGTATACTGACGCTGAGACCGGAGGGAGAAGATGAAAGAAGAGTGAGTCACGTCGCTTAGACGGAAATCGTTCTGCTTATGACAGTGATGAGGAATTGAGTCTGGGAGGGTGAAGAGTTCCAGGGAAGAGCAGCAGGACACAGGGGAGTCAGGGTACCAGGACATGGAAAGTGCACTGGGGGCACTGGGTAAACAGAGCTAGGAGGAGGCAGGAGGGAGCAGCAACTTCCCATGGACAGGGGACAATCCTGCACATCCCTCACAGCACACACAGATCAGAGCTGCAAAGACAATGACACAAAAACCCTCTGTCGCCCCCACCACACCCCGCACATGCTCCAGAGCCCTGAGACTTTTCCAATGCTGTCTCCCCTTGCACAGGGTGACAAGGTGTTTATATTAAGCTTCTGCTGAATTCTACTTGACTAATCCAGGTTAAAACCAAGATTCAATCACAGCATCATGCCCAGGACCAAATGATGTCATTAAACCCTCCTGACCACAGAAAATGAGAATTGAATGCTGACTCACTCCGGGCTGAGAGTTAGATAAGATCAATCGCTTAGGTTTGGTAGCGTCCCCACCCTTTACCAGCTCTCTCCCCTCTCCCGACCCGTTTTGATTTTCCAAGCAGGCAAAGGGGAAATGGATGATCTGATTCCCCCTCCTAGGTCACTGAGGAGAGGTGCCTGGACTGTGACGTTACTCACAGGTAGAGGAGCACCAGGGCGGTAGCCAAGAGCACCCACGTTTCCACGGAAAAGTTGGGAATCAGGTCCATCGCTGTTTCCTGTGAGCAAGCCTCTCCTTTGAGTTTGTCACACTTCTAGCTGTCTGTTGCACCTTCAGGGCTGGAGCTCATGAGCTCCTCCTTGGTGCTCAGCTGTGACTCAGTAAGGCAAGGCTGGTCTGTAATATTTATATGCTGGGAAGCTGGTGGGGCAAGATGCATACCCAATAACAACTCCATCTTGCTTCATCTACAGCTCCAGGAGTCAGGTGCCCTCTCCGCCTTAGGAGTTGGCAAAGAATCATGTATATGCCTTGTTGAAATATCAGTAAACATGCACTGTTATCATTGGGTCCAAAGGTTTTGCTTCACATCAATCAGGAACTCAAGTGAAGCCACTGATTTTAAATGATCTCTAATCTGTCCTTATATCCGGGGTTCCTTTTATGTTAAAATACTTGCTATCCACCCAAACAAACAACACCTAGGAATGTTGTTTCCTCTGTCTAGAATGTTCTGTGTCCCATAGAAGATTCTCACGCATCCCTTGAAACTCAGCCCAGCCAAAAAAAAAAAAAAAATCCATCTCATAGAATTTTTTCCTTACCAACATCATCAAATAGAGTCATTTTGTCTTCTGGACAAGTTTCTGATGTCTAGGACACAATTATATTATTCTCTCTGCTCCTCAGGAGCAGTGTGAGTCATGAGGGTCTACAAGAATCATCTGGATGTTATCCACAGCTATGTCTTTTTCCCTCCCCAGCACAGTGCTTTAAAAGAGGTGGGACCGTGCTGGAAAGATGGCTTCGTGGTTAAGGCGCCTGCCTCCTAAGCCTAATAACGCCGGTTCCAATCTCCAGGTCCCACATTTAGCCAGATGCAAAGTGACACAAGGGTGCAATGCCGCACTTGACCACAAGGGAGTGCATGCATCTGGATTTCGTTCACAGCAGCTGAGAGACTGCTGGTGCACCCATCTCTATCTGTCTTCCTCTCCCTCTCTCTCTGTGTCTCTTTCCAAAAAACAAGAGGTGGGACCTGGAAAGTTTCCTTGAATGTAGGTTGGGGATGCCTGTTGGTCTTCTGCATATATTTTTCCTGTGAACCTTTGATGAGTACTCCATGTTCCTGGGTTATTAAGACAGCAAACATGTTTAGACCTCCAGCACCCTTCTGGTCTGCCAGGATTCTGCTGGCAAGAAGGTCCCTAAAGGAGTGATAGGACATGGACAAGATGGAGCTGGTACTGTTTGGTGTGCAGCCCATAAGAGAGTCCCACAGTACACAGTGTTAGCTAAACTCCTTGTGGGTATGTGTGTAGGTGGGGTGGGGAACAGGTGTGGGTACATATATGCACATGTATGTGGAGCCCAAAGGACAACCTGCAGTGTTGTCCCTCAGTAACACTGTCTACCTTCTTCTGAGACCGGGTCTCTCATTGGCTGGGAATTGCCAATTTGGCTAGACTGGCTGGCCAGTGAACTCTAGGCATCTGCCTGGCTTCACCTCCCTGGAACTGGGATGAAATGTGTTCGTCATGATGCCTGGCACTTTTTTTTCTTTTTTTTTTTTGGTTTTTCGAGGTAGGGTCTCACTTTTGCTCAGGCTGACCTTGAATTCACTATGTAGTCTCAGGGTGGCTTCAAACTCACGGCGATCCTCCTACCTCTTCCTCCCAAGTGCTGGGATTAAAGGCGTGCATCACCACACCTGGCTAAACCCTGGCATTTTTATATGGGTTCTGGAGGTCAAATTCAGATCTGCAGGCTTGCATACAAGGTACACACTTCATTGACTAAGCAATTTCCCCAGCCCGAGTTACCCAAATTCTTAACCAAACATCCCCAGTGTCTCTGAAAAGACTTTGTGTCCAAGATCAACAAATGAGTGTGAAAGGACAGAAGAGGAGAAGAGCAACCTGCTGGGACAGGTGGTCCCACTAACACCTGGGCCACCAATGTCAGCGTAGATGTCACTCCAGACAATACGTACAGCATGCAGGACTAGAAACTTCCAGCCCTGACCTTGGGGGAAAGGGTGTAAGAGAAGATGGCTTCTCACTTTCCGATGGACGGGTGGTTATTTTGTGAGCACAGAGAAGACTTCAGAGGTGGTTTAGGAGGAAGTCAGTAAGAACAATAGTTGTTCCCAGGTTGCTCGTGGGAGAGTTAGCTCAAGCGTTTGACTAATCTCATCAGCTCATTACCTTAGTGATCTGTCTCTCCTCCCTTCCCTCTCTCTCCCTTGATATGTATATGTAAGTATATGTACACACACACATACACACCCTGACAGGAGTAGGTGACAAAGTGAAACAGAAGCTTTTAACATGGAAGAAATAGGAGACATTTAAGTTTGGCTATATACTCCCTTCTCCTTTCTTTTTAAAAAATTTTTAATTTTTGTTTTTGCAAGCAGAGAGAGAGAGAGAGAAGAAGAGAGACAGAGAAAGAATGGGCACACCAGGGCCTCTGACTTATGTGGGTTCTGGGGAATTGAACCTGGGTCCTTTGGTTTCCCAGGCAAATGCCTTAACCACCTCTCCAGCCCCTCCCTTCTTTTTTCTTTCTCATTTGTATATCCAAAACTCACACACATACCTGTAGCCTATAAATAGTCATTCAGAGATTACCAACTATTATGGCGCATATATATATATATATATATATATATATATATATATATACATACATATACATTCACAGCTAGTTTCTGTTGTCAGCTTGATCAGCTTGATCAGCTTGATCAGATCAGGAATCAAGTAAGAAACATGCCTCTTGAGTAGGTCTGTGAGAGCTTTCCCTTTCCCCAAGGCAGGATCTCACTCTGGCCAGGCTGGACTCAAACTCATAGAGATCCTCCTATCTCAGTCCCCCAAGTGCCGGGACCTGGCTGTGAGGACATTTTGAGGAAGGATTACCTGAGGGAAGATCTTCCCTCAGAGTGATGGTCCTTCCCGAGGCAGTCTGTATCTAAGGAGATCCACAGGAAGGCAGTGCTGTTTGCCTGGCTGCCCTTGCTCCTTGCTGGTGAGTACATCTATCCTGTTGTTTCCATCCTTCACTGACATCAGATCCCACCTTCTTCAGCCTTCCAGCGTGGACTGAAGACCAGCGGCTCTCTAGGAATCCTCTAGGCCTTCCGTGCTGGTTTGGGATTGCTGGGGCATCCACCTTCAATGATCTGAAAGCAAACAAAAACAACTGGACCAGGGCTGGAGAGATGGCTTAGCGGTTAAGGCGCCTGCCTGCTAAGCCTAAGAACCAGGTTCCAATCTCCAGTTCCCACGTTTAGCCAGATGCAAAGTGATGCAAGGGCGCAATGCTGCACTTGACCACAAGGGGGCGCACATATCTGGATTTTGTTCGCAGCAGCTGAGAGACTGCTGGCATGCCCATTCTCTATCTGTCTCCCTCTCCCTCTCTGTCTGTCTCTCTCTGTGTCTCTCTCCAAAACTAAATAAAATAATAATAAAAAAATTTTTTAAGAAAAAACAACTGGACCAGTTATACACCAAAATACTTTCAGAGCCAACAAACAAAATGGATACCTTAAGCCCTAACAGTTTGAAAGCAAACCAGAAAGGGTATCCAATGATAGGCTCCCCAAACCAGCTCACGATAAACAAATGGACTATAAACCAAATCAAGGGAGGTCTGAGCCCTGGAAAGAACTCACCCACATGCATCTAAGGAGACAACACCATGTGATTGGACAATAGGAGCCTGTTGTGCTGGTACCTGGTTCTGATCACAGTGATCCCTCCAGTGAAAATAGCTTGTCCTTAGGGCCCCTCTTGGGCACCATAACTATGGACACAAAACACACAGTTCTTAACGCAAAGGAAAAAAAAAGAGATAGTTCATTCTGGAGTGACCATGGCTGGGAAACCCAGATTTTATTTTATGTTCCACTGTGTTAACACCTTCTGGAACCAACCTATTTTTGTGGGGGGGAGAGAGGGAGAGGAAGAGGAAGACAGAGATGGGTGCGCCAGCAGTCTCTCAGCTGCTGTGAACGAAATCCAGATGTGTGCGCCCCCTTGTGGTCAAGGGTGGCATTGCCCCCCTTTTGCATCTGGCTAAAGGTGGGATCTGGAGATTGGAACCAGCATTCTTAGGAGGCAGGCGCCTTAACCGCTAAGCCATCTCTCCAGCAACACCCCTTTTTTTTTTTTTGGTTTTCCAAGGTGGGGTCTCAGGCTGACCTGGTATTCACTGTGTAGTCTCAGGGTGGCCTTGAACTCCCGGCGATCCTCCTACCTCTGCCTCCCAAGTTCTGGGATTAAAGGCATTCACCACCATGCCCAGCTCAACCTGGTTTTTCTCCAAAACACACATTTTGCTCAGAGGATAACTAGGGCTAATATGACATTTACCTGTTATACCCACCTATAGGCTTGGTACAACTAGATGGGCTACATGAGTCAGTCCTTGAAATGAAAACCTAGCCAGCAACATGGACAAGCAGTGCACAGGGTATCGTTCTATAAGGGAGAGTATAAAGAGCTATGAATCTTTCCTAAACTTAGTTCTATATAAGGTAACAACTCCACGCATGAAGAGATTTGTTTGCTAAGAGTTGTGCCATACATGGGCAAGAACACACTGTGTGCTGAAAGCATGTGCTAACACCCTCTGTATTCTCATTGCTCACATATTTATTGAGGCTCTCTTTTATTTTTTTTTTTTTGGTTTTGCGAGGTAGGGTCTCACTCTGGTCCAGGCTGACCTGGAATTAACTATGTAGTCTCAGGGTGGCCTCGAACTCTCAGCGATCCTCCTACCTCTGCCTCCCGAGTGCTGGGATTAAAGGCGTGCGCCACCACGCCCGGCTAGGCTCTCTTTTATGGTCTGCTCTAAGTCCTTAGAATACATGCGTGACTTATAGCCAGATGTTATTCTAGCTGTAGATACAGACAAGGTGATGGTTACATTTAAGTAAAATTAATCATATAGGTTTAAGTGATTATACAACACTTATCAATACTGAATTGCTTATCTTTTTAGTCTCCTTAACAATAGGCCAAAGTTCAGTCTTAGAGAAAATTAAGGGAAACACTGGCTGAGAAATTAATATGGCTGGACCATTGCTCTGCTTCCAGAGTTTTGGGGCAAAATCCTGGATTATGGAAATCTCAATTGGGTTTGGTCACTGTTCCCAATATACCAAGAAGACATAAACAGTGAGGCTGAGGTAACGGCTCTGTGGGTCATGTGCTTGCCAAGGACGAGCACTCATGTCAAAGGATTTTAGGAGAAGCAGACCCTGAGGACCTGTTGCAGTTGGAAGCGGGAGATCACTGGGGACATGCTTTTGAACGATGTCTTTTCTCCCTAGTTCTTGCCTGGCAAGCAGCCCTGTTCCTCCACATCCTTCTGGAAACTCATGAAAACACGAGCCAAATGTTTTTGTTTTTTTTTTTTTTTTTTTTTTTTTTGGGGGGGGGCTGATTTTCTCGAGTACGTTATCAGCAATAGAATACCACATAACAAGGAAAAGTTGGTGCTGAGAAGTGGGGTGTGGTTCAGCAGCTTTGTGATTGGTTTTGTGGTGGGGTTTTAGACAAGTTTGGAGAAGCAGACAAGAGAATGATGAGAATTTTGGAAGCAGAATTTAAAGGGTGATTCTGATGGGGTCTCAGAAGACCAGAATTCTCATGGAAATGTGAACAGGAATGTCATGAAAACAAAATATTTTTTAAAGATTTATTTATTTATGAGAGAGAGAGAGAGAGAGACAGAGAGAATGGGTGTGCCAGGGCCTCCAGGAACTGCCAACGAATTCCAGACGCATGTGCCACCTTGTGCATCTGGCTTATGTGGGTCCTGGGGAATTGAACCTAGGTCCTTTGGCTTTGCAGGCAAGCGCCTTAACTGTTAAGTCATCCCTACAGCCTGAAAACAAAGTTTTAAATCAAAACGAGGTCTTTGTTAGTAATTGGACTAGAGATCCCTCAATGCTACATTCTTACAGGGAACAGTTTGTCCATGCCCTGACACTGTGAGACTGTTTGTAGGTGATGGACTAATGAATCTGGAGGAAGAAATTTCAAGGCATCGCAGTGTTCAGGTTGTGGCCTGGGTATTGCTGGATGCCTTTAGAAATATTTGCATAATGCTGGGCGTGGTGGCGCACGCCTTTAATCCCAGCACTTGGGAGGCAGAGATAGGAGGATTGTAGAGAGTTCAAGGCCACCCTGAGATTACATAGTGAATTCCAGGTCAGCCTGAGCCAGAGTGAGACCCTACCTCAAAAAACCAAAAAAAAAAAAAACAAAAAAAAAAGAAATATTTGCATAAATGTAGTGAGAAAAATGAAAGCCTAGAAACTCGCAGTTTGGATGGAAAAGAAGCCCATGGAACACTCTGGTGAAGACCAGCATTGTGGCTGGTTTTGAGAGCATCAGAGCCTCTCACGTCAATGGCAAAGAACTGTCAAGTGCAGACGTGGGAGATTGGAGTTTTCCCCCACGGAGTGGTCTCATTTCCAATCCATCAGCCACTGGTTACTCACTGTGGCTGTGTGCCACTATTGCACAAGTGTGTACTTTCAAGTCTTTTTTAGTTTAGATGAAAATGTAGCCTCTTCCATGCTAAGCATCGCAAAAGTGTTTTTCTCTCTGAGAGGAAGCACACTGTACTTTTAACTCCACAGAAGGTAACAAGTTCAAGCAGGAAGAGACTTGAACTCACAGAGGTAACAAAAACACACAATGATGCAACAGGACACCCTCGACCTTTGGCATCCAGTCTGTTTGTGCACTTATAGAACAGTTATTGGTATCTTTAGAGCTTTAAATGATTACAGTGCACCATAAACTGACATCCTGATACTATTCTTAGTGAAAAGACAACCTTGTAGGGAGTGCATTATAGTGTACAGTCAGGTAAATCAGACAGAATTATTCACTCTGGTATCAGAAATACATAGTCCTTATCAAGTGAATGGTTTATTTCCTTTCTGTTTTTTTTTTTTTTTTTTTTTGGTTTTTCGAGGTAGGGTCTTGCTCTAGCCCAGGCTGACCTGGAATTCACCCTGTAGTCTCAGGGTGGCCTTGAATTCAGGGCGATCTTCCTACCTCTGCCTTCTGAGAGCTGGGATTAAAGGTGTGTGCCACCACGCCTGGCTCCTTTCTGGTACTTATTAAAATGTATCACAGTTAATTTTCAAACAACATTTAAAGAAGCAGGAGGCTCAAATATCAGTTTGAGTGGAAAATTGGAACATAGACTCAGTGGTATAAGAATCACCACGTGTTTCATAGATCTGCCCTTTTGTATAGACAGTCCAGATGGATGCTGTCATGGGAAGCCTGCCGTCAGCTTCACTGGCTGAGTAAATGGCCCTTGTGCAGGAAACAGAATTCTTCTGGAATGATTACTGTATTAGATGCAACTTACCCAACGCATAATCTTGACTATGCAACAAAGCAATACATGTGTTTAACCTTCTCTCCCGTGTCACCTTCTGAGCGCCTTGAAAGTGTGTGGATCTCGGTTGTTTTTATGACTGGGGCTGGAGGCCAGGAGAGGCTATCTCATCTCTGCCGCATGTGTGGGGCTGGTGTACAGAGGCTCAGATCTAGGTACATTCTCATATTACTGTACGTTGGCTGGGCTGGATCCCTCCTATATTCAGGACATGACCCAAACACTGAAAATAATAGTGTCCGCCATGTTTAATCCTTAACAGTGGAAAAGAAGCCAGGCAAATAAGCAAAGAACAAATATCAAATGACATTTACCAATAAATGCAATTTATGTAAGAATCATTTACTAAAATTCCCATTGGTGTTCAAAAATGGTGGATGGGAATGCCTTCTAGGAAGAGGTCTCAGCATTAGAATTAGATTGTAATGAACAATGTTTACTCTGTCACCTAGAAGACAGACTTGGGAAACCTGACTGGTTTAAACCAGTTCCTTGTGATTTTATCTGGAAGAATTTACCAGAAAAAGTACAGAAAGAAAACACCCTAAAGCAAAACAAAGCCAAAAACAACATAAACAAACAATAACAAACCCTTTTAGATGAACATTAACCATCAATTAAAGGGGCGGTAGTTCCCCTTCTCCCCCTACAAGCCCTGATGACTGCCCCTAAAACTACCTGCCTAACATAGATCGGTGGAATAGAGTAGAAGATCCAGGTATGACTCTGAGTAATGACAGATACCTGATCTTAAACAAAAGGATCAAAACTGCTCGCTGGAGAAATGGTGCTACAGAAACTGGACAGCCACACGTAGAAAAATGACTTTGGTTCCTCTCCTCTGTGCTTGCACAAAAGTCAACTCCGCACCTATCGAGGACCTCAATATAAGGCCTTAAGCTCTAAAATGACGAGGATAATAAATACTCCAAGATAGAGATGTAAGCAAAACTTTCTAAATAAGACTCCAGTCAAGCCGGGCGTTAGGCAAACACTCAACAACTGGAACCTCATGAAAATAAAAAGCTATTGTACAGCTAAGCAAGCCATCAACAGAGTCAGTAGACAGCCTACTAAATGGGAGAAAATCTTCACCAGCCATACCTTTGACAGGGGTTTATATAGAATCTACAAAGAACTCAAAAATCTGAACAATAAGTAATCAAGCAACCCTCTCAAAAAATGGGGCAGAGAATTGAACAGAGAGTTCTCAAAGGAAGAAATAAATACAAATGGCCAATAAACACCGAAAGAGATGTTGAACATCTCTACTCAACAAGGAAATGCAAATTAACTGAACTATGAGATCCCATCTCACTTCATTTAGGATGGCAATCATCAAAAAAAAAAAAAAATCTTGGGCTGCAGATATGGCTTAGCGGCTAAGCGCTTGCCTGTGAAGCCTAAGGACCCTGGTTCGAGGCTCATTTCTCCAGGACCCACGTTAGCCAGAAGCACAAGGGGGCACATGCATCTGGAGTTCATTTGCAGTGGCTGGAGGCCCTGGCGTGCCGTTCTCTCTCTCTCTCTCTGTCTATTTCTGTATCTCTCTCTCTCTCTCTCAAATAAATAAATAATAATAAAAAAAATCAAATAAAATCAAATGACCACAAATCCTGGTAGAGGTGTGAGAAAGGAGGAATCCTCACTCACTGCTTGTGGGAGTGCAAACTTGTATAGCCGCTATGGAAATCAGTATAGAGACTCCCCCCAAAATGCTGAAACTAGAACTTGCCGTTAGATCCAGCTATACTGCTTTTGAGCATATACCCTAATGACTCTGCTATTTACTACAGAGGCACGTGATCAATCGTATCCATCACTGCTCTTTTCGCAACACTTAGGACTTGGAGTCAGCTTAGATGCCACCAACAAAACAAGGGTTGGTGAAGATGTGGCACTATACATGTGGGATTTTCTCAGCAGTAAAGAAAAAGGAAATAATGACATTTGCCAGAAAATGAATGGACTTGGAAAAAAAAACTAAGTGAGGTCATACAGGCTCAGAAAGATAAATGCCACATGTGCTCTGCCATACATGGTTTCCAACCTGAATTATGTTCAGTGTCTTGTACACAGTAGCAAGCATCAGAGCACGGACATGAAACCAGAATGAAGCTAGGAAAAGGGGGAAATAGGGAGAGAGGGAGGGAATGAAGGGCTACTTGACTACAAGTTGATGGTCATCAAGAAGAAAGAAAAAGAGGTCTGGAGAGATGGCTTAGCTGTTAAGGCACTTGCCTGCAAAGCCAAAGGACCTCGGTTCAATTACCCAGGACCCAGGTGGCACATGCATCTGGAGTTTGTTTGCAGTAGCTGGAAGCCCTGGTGTGCCCATTCTCTCTCTCTGCCTCTTTCCCTCTCTCAAATAAATAAATAAAAATGAAATAATAATAATAATAATAATAATAAAAAGAGTGGCACTGGAGAGCAAGTTAAACACATGTATTGCTTTGTTGCATAGACAAGATTGTGAAGAATTCTGCTTCCCTAGACAAGAGCCATTCACTCAGCCTGTGAAGCTTGGGACAAATTTGCCATGACAGCATCCATCTGAACTGTCTATACAAAAGGGCAGATCCATGAGACCAGTGGTGATTCTTTTACCACTGAGTCTATGTACAAATTTTCCACTCAGACTGACATTTGAACCTCCTACTTCTTTGAATGTTATTTGAAAATTAACTGTGACACATTTTAAGAAGTACACCAGAAAGGAGATAAACCCTTCACTTGCTCAGGACTATGCATTTTTGAATCCAGAGTGAATAATTCTACCTGACTTTATGTGATATTCTCCTCACATGGTTCTCTTTTTCAACATGAAGAGTGTCTGGATGTTGGTTTCTGGTGCACTCTAATGACTTAAAGCTCTAAAGGTTCCAATAACTGCTCTATAAATGTACAAGTAGATTGGATGACAAAAGTACAGGGTATCTTGTTGCATAATTTGTAAAGTTCACCTCTGAGAGTTCAAGCCACCTCTTGCTTGAACTTGTGACCTTCCTGTGGAATTAAAGGTACAGCATCGTTGCTTTTACTGAGAAAGACCATTTGCCATGATCAGCAGCGAAGAGGTTACATTTTAAGTCTCAAAAAGAAATGACTTGTGGGCTGGAGAGATGGCTTAGCGGTTAAGGCATTTGCCTGTGAAGCCAAAGGATCCCGGTTCGATTCTCCAGGACCCACGTAAGCCAGATGCACAAAGGGCGCATGCATCTGGAGTTCGTTTGCAGTGGCTAGAGGCCCTGGCTTGCCCATTCTCTCTCTGTCTGCCTCTCTTCTATTTCTCTCTCTGCTTGCAAATAAATAAATAAATAAAAATTTTTTAAAAAAGAAATGACTTGAAAGCATACGCACTTGTGCCATAGTGGCACATAGCCATAATGGGCAACCAATGGCTGATGGATGGGACATGAGTCCCCCTCAGTGGTGGGTAGGACTCATATGTAGTTCTGGAAATCAAGCCAGATTTCCTTGGACAGTAAATGAATGTACTCAAGGGAGAACCTGCACTGCTCTTTAAGAAAGGTGGACAGACACATAATCAGTCTCTACAACAAATACGCTCATCCTCTTTATTTCAAACTGCTGCCACTTGTGGTTGGGGAACCTGATCTATCTTACAGATGGTAGAGAACACTGGGGAGAACCAGGATCCATCAATACATCAAAACTCGAGACTTGGGCTGGAGGGATGGCTTAGCGGTTAAGGCGTTTGCCTGCAAAGCCAAAAGACCCAGATTCGACCCCCAGGATCCACGTAAGCCAGATGCACAAGGGGGCGCACGCATCTGGAGTTTGTTTGCAGTGGCTGGAGGCCCTGGCATGCCCGTTCTTTCTCTCTCTCTTTCTCTTTCTCTCTCTCTCCCCTTTACTCTGTCAAAAATAAATAAATAATAGAAATAAAATATTAAAAAAAATCAAGAGCTGACTGTCGACCATGAAATGGGTCACCTTTTCCACATCTGCTGGGCCTAGGTGTCATTGAGAAGAAGGAGTGACAAGAGTTTTTGGATGATTGCCATCCTGACTGGAGGGAGATGGAATCTCATAGTCATTTTAATTGACGTTTCCTTGATGAGTAGAGACGTTGACCACTCTTTAGGTATTTATTGGCCATTTGTCTCTCTTCCTTGGAGAACTCTGAACTCTGTTCAGTTCCCTGCATTGTTTTTCAAAGTGGGGTGCTTAATTTGTTTTTTAATTCTAGAGAGATGGAGAGAGAGAGAAAATGGGCAAGCCAGGGTCTCTCAGCCACTGTGAACGAACTCCAGACGTGTGCGCCCCCTTGTGGGCAAGTGTGGCATTGTGCATTTGCATCACTTTTTGTATTAGGCTATATGTGGGACCTGGAGATTTGAACGGGCGTTCTTGGGCTTCCCAGGCAGGTGCCTTAACCGCTAAGCCATTTCTCCAGCCCAGGTTGCTTAATTTTTTATTTTTTTATTTTATTTAATTTTTAGTTCTTTATAGATCCTATACATTAAACCTCTGTCAGAGGTATAGCTGGTGATGATTTTCTCCCATTCAGTAGGCTGTCTATAGACTCTGTTGATGCTTTTCTTATCTGTACAACAGCATTTTAGTTTCATGAGCTTCCGGTTGTTGAGTGTTTGCCTAATTCCTTGGGCTACTGGAGTCTTATTCAGAAACATTTTCCCTGTGACTATATCTTGGAGTATTTTGGCTATTTATTCTAGCAGTCATTTTAGAGTTTATGGACTTATATTGACATCCTTGATCCATTTGGAGCTGATTTTTTTGTGCAATGTGAGAGGAGAGGATCCAAGTTCATTCTACCAAATGTGGCTCTCCAGTTTCCCCAGCACCATGTGCTGAAGATGCTGTCTTTTCCTCAGCAAGTGGTTTTGATGTCTTGGTCAAAGATCAGGCAGCTGTAGTTACTCAAACTCATACCTGGATCATCTATTCTATTCCATTGATCTGTGTTGGGCAGGTAAATTTACAGGCAATCACTGATGCTTATAGGAAGAGAGACAGAGAGAGACAGACAGACACAGAGAGAGAGAGAGAGAGAGAAGGAGAGAGAACTAATGCCCCTTTCGTTGATTATTAATGTCCTTCAAAGTTTTCTTTTGTTGTTTTGGGTTTGTTTTGTTTTGAGTGATTTTCCTTTTTTTGTGGTAAATTCCTCCACAGAAAATCACAAGGAAAGGGTCTAAAGTAGCCAGGTTTCCCCAGACCATCTCCCACGTGGCAGAGTAAATATTGTTCTCTGTACTCTAATTTTAACGGTGACCTCTCTTCCCAGAAGGCATTCCTATACACCAGTTCTGAACATGTGGTACATGAAGAATGATGATTTTTCAGCTGAGCATCCTCAGGAATGTGCCACCCTCTACCCACTGCATTGAGCATTTCTAATGTGAATGTATAGGAGCACCTCTGATTAGAAACAAAATAAAATGAACCAAATCTTGCTTTCCTTATTCTGGGAGACACACAACACCGCACTTGGAATCATTCCCAATCCTCGCTATGCTTACTGCAATAAATGATTCTTTCTTCTCATATCTCCTGGCTGTGCTTATCAGCTTGGCACTCACCAATGGACAAGTCCATTGCATCTGGTCACATTCTTTGTGCCATAAAAAGTGCTTATCGCTGAGCATGGTGGCTCATGACTTTATTCCCAGTACTCAGGAGGCAGAGGTATGAGGATTGACTAGAGTTTGAGGCCAGCCTGAGACTACATAGTGATATTCCAGGTCAGCCTGGGCTAGAGCAAGACCCTACTTTGAAAAACAAACAAACAAAAAAGTGCTTATCACTCAGGAAAAAGGGTCTAGTCCAGGCTGACCTGGAATTCACTATGTAGTCTTAGGCTGGCCTCGAACTCATGGCGAACCTCCTACCTCTGCCTCCGAAGTGCTGGGATTAAAGGCATGCGCCACCATGCCCGGCAAGGATGAATACTTTTGACTCTTGAGTAAGAGATCTAAATTTGAGTGGCAGTGGCAGTTGCATTAGTAATTAGAGATGCAATGAAGAATGGATCAGCTAACATTGTGGGGGTTTAATTTGTTTATCAATAAAATTCAATTCATAAATCGATCCAGCTCATGGGGTTCACAGGTGGGTTGTGTTAGACAGGAAAAACAAATTTCTTTTTATTTTATTTATTTGACAGAGAGAGAGGGAGGGAGAGAGAAAGAGAGAGAGAGAGAGAGAGAGAGAGAGAGAATGGGCTCATCAGGGCCTCCAGCCACTACAAACGAACTCCAGATGAGTATTTCCCCCTTGTGCATCTGGCTAATGTGGGTCCTGGGGAATCGAACCTGGGTCCTTTGACTTTGCAGGCAAATGCCTTAACCACTAAGCCATCCCTCCAGCCCAGCAAATTTCTTAGAATGACAAATCTTCCTAGTTTGGGCTGAAGACTTGATGGGTGTGTGTGTGTGTGTGTGTGTGTGTGTGTTCTGTCCCTTTCTCTGTAGCTCTAATTGAGACGCCACTCTGCAGTGCAGAACTCAGGGCACCCCTGGTAGGTTTCTTATTTCAAGTCCAACCTATTTCATCTTTGAACTCAATCCTGCCCTCAGGAACCCTTGACTCCTGTCTGTGCTGGAGGACCAAGGGCACACTGATATACAAGGAGGACATAGTGCATATCTTTGAGACTTCAACAGGGACTCAGAGGCAAGGAGAGCCAGACAGTGCTAAAATGGTCCTGTGATTGAAAGAAAGAAGATTTTGGAGCAGGGCGTGGTGGTGCACGCCTTTAATTCCAGCACTCGGGAGGCAGAGGTAGGAGGATCATGAGTTCGAGGCCACCCTGAGAATACATAGTGAATTCCAGGACAGCCTGAGCTAGAGTTAGACCCTACCTAAAAATAATAATAATAATAATGATAACCAAAAAAAAAAAAAAAAGATTTTGGACCTCCTTGGTCAATTCTGGCCAATTTTTGTATGAATAAGTACAGAAAGAGACTTTGATATGCCCAGGTTCCCCTAGCGTCCTCTCATCAAATCCTATTGATTGTGTTACTTTGATCTCTATCAAAACAAGTGTATTGATTGTGTCAAATGCCACTGGAGAAGTTGAGTGTGGGCTCCCATCTGTAATTCCAACCCTTGAGTGCAGAGACAGGAGAAGCTCTGTGTGCTCAAGGCTAGCCTGGGCTATCTAGCAACTTCTAGACTCACTTGGGCTATGTAATGAGACCTGTCTTTAAAAATAAAGAAAAGAAAAAGACGGCCCACGGGAACTTCAGTAAATGATTCGTACATAACTGCATTTATTACTATTTGTAATTCAATATTTGTTGCATGTTTATTTGCTTGGCTTCTTTTCCATTGTTAAGGATTAATCATGAATATAACAGAGATGCAGCCCAGCCAGTCTATGATGCCATGAGAATATATTGCTCGATTGGGTCCTCTGCACACCAGCCCTATGCATGAGGCAATGACGAGTTTGCCTTGCTAAGGCTCCAGCCCCAGTCATAGAAACTACCTAGTTCCACACACTTTGAAGGTCAGGTTTGACATGGCTTAGAAGGATAGCACTGGAGAGAAGGTTAAACATATATATATTGCATAGTCAAGATTGTGAGTTGGAGCCGGGCGTGGTGGCTCACGCCTTTAATCCCAGCACTCGGGTGGCAGAGGTAGGAGGATCACTGTGAGTTCAAGGCCACCCTGAGACTACATAGTTAATTCCAGGTCAGCCTGGACCAGAGTGAGACCCTACCTCGAAAAACCACTGGAAGAATTCTGCTTCCCCACACATGGGGCATTCAGTTGGCCAGTGAAACTTGGGGCAGATTTCCCATGACAGCCTCCTTCTGGGCTGTCTGTACGAAAGGACAGATCTATAAGACCAATGGTGATTCTTTTTTTAAAATTTTTTTATTATTATTTTATTTATTTTTGGAGAGAGACACAGAGAGAGAGAGACAGAGAGGGAGAGGGAGACAGATAGAGAATGGGCGCGCCAGCAGTCTCTCAGCTGCTATGAACGAAATCCAGATGTGTGCGCCCCTTGTGGTCAAGTGCGGCATTGTGCCCTTGCATCACTTTGCATCTGGCTACACGTGGAACATGGAGATTGGAACTGGGTTCTCAGGCTTAGCAGGCAGGCGCCTTAACCGCTAAGCCATCTCTCCAGCCAATGGTGATTCTTATACCACTGAGTCTACATAAAAATTTTCCACTTAAACTGATATTTGAGCCTCCTGCTTCTTTGAATGTTATATGAAAATCAACTGTGATATATTTTAAGAAATACCAGAAAGGAGATAAACCCTTCACTTGATAAGGACTAGGTATTTTTGATACCAGCGTGAAGAATTCTTACCTGACTTTAGTATAATGTTCTCCTTACATGGTTCTCTTTTCAATAAGAAGAGTGTCTGGATGTTAGTTTATGGTGCACTCTGATCACTTAAAGCTCTAAAGATACAATAAATGCACAAGTAGACTAGATGCCAAAGGCATAGGGTTTCCTTTTGCATCATTGGCATTTGCGAAGTTCACCTCTGAGAGTTCATATCTACTTCTGCTTGAACTTGTGGAATGAAAGGTACCACATGCTTCTTGTTTTATTTGCACTGTTTAACACGGAAGAGGCTACATTTTCGCCAGGAAAATGACTTCAGAGTACATACTTGTGCAATCCTGGTACACAGCCATAGCAGGCAACTGCTCACGGATCGGACAAGAGACCTGCTCAGTGGGGGAGAACTCATATCTAGTCCTGAAAACCAAGCCAGGAGCCCTAGGACAGGAAATGAATATGCTGCAGAGAGGACCCCCACTGCTCTCTAATTATAATCAATAAACGTTTCTAATCACTATGCTTGTCCCCTTTAATTCACACTGCTTTCACTTTTGGTTGGGGAATCTGTTCTGTGTTACAGATGGTGGAGATTACTGTGGAGAACGAGGACGCAGTAGTTCGTGTAAAATTGAGAGCTGACTGTCTGCTGTGAGATGACTTCCGTCCACCTCAGACCCAGCAGTCATTACGGAGGAGGCGCTCCCATCGTTACTGCGCTCAAGGCTATCTGGAAAATGAGTTCCAGGGAGATGGTGAGCGACACTGAGGTCACGCTAACACCATAAAAACAGAGACCTGGAGGCCACAGAGAACTCCACACTAAATCAGATCTCCATCTTGCCTGACAAGGCTCAGGGAATTTTTTTCAGAAGAGGAGGTGGGAAGATTGCAAGAGCCTTGAGGTGGGTACAAATAGCCTGAGGCACTGTGCCCACCCCGTCTCCCCCACAGACACTGACCAAAGCTGCTTGGTACCCACAATGAATACCAGTACCCCACTACCCCACTGAAGAGGACCCTCAACACAATTGGGGGGAGGGAATATAAGAGTACAAAAAAAAAAAAAAAAAGAATAACTAAATTTAAAAAATATTTTATTTATTTATTTATTTATTTATTTTATTTATTTATTTTATGAGAGAGAAAATGGGTGTGTCAAGGCCTCCAGCCACTGCAAACAAACTCCAGATGTATGCACCCCCTTGTGTATCTGGCTTACATGGGCCCTGGAGAGTCAAACCGGGATCTGTTGGCTTTGCAGGCAAATGCCGTAACCGCTAAGCCATCTCTCCAGCCCGATAACTAAATTTTTTAAATGTCTTTAGGAATAGGGAGATGGATCAGTTGATAGCACACTTGCTATGCACACAAGAACCAAGTTCAGATTGCCAGCATCCACGTAAAGGACAGGTGGGCCATGTGACTCTACCTGTAATCCCAGCACTCAGGAGGGAGAGACAGTGGTTGCTCAGGGCAAGCTGGCCAGCTAGACAAAGAATCAGTGAGCTCGGAGTTCACATGAGCCTCTGTCTCGATAAATAAAGGGGAGAGCATGGGAGGAAGACACTCAACATCAACTGTGTCTCCATGTATCCACACACACAGATGCACACACACACACACACACACAAAATTGAAGTAAATGACTAGCCTAATTCCATTGGTATACGTTCCATGCACTTGTCCCACCCCTGGAGCTGAGCAGGAGAGGTGAAAGGTCATATTATCTCTATTAACGTCATCTTAGCCAAATATATGTTTTTAGTTGAAGAGAAGATCATATCATTTTCACAGAGATTTTACAACCAAGTATAAACGAGATTTGAATTTTGGTGAGTTAATGGGGATCAGTCGACAGTGGAATCTTTCCTCTTTGAGGGTATTCTGTGCCTCTTCTGGTTGGGGGCATAGTGAGAGAGAGAGAGAGAGACTCCATTCTCAATGCCCTGTGTAAGTTTTCTAGATCCCAGGTGCTGCTCAGACCACACTTCCTGCAGCAAGCCTCTCCTGACATGAAAATGGTCTTGAACTTGAGAACTGAATTTGTCTTGGGGCTTCTATCTTGAACCCTATATTTACTTTACTAATGATTTGATTGTTCTAATTTTTTTTTTTTTCAAGGTAGGTTCTCACACTAGCCCAGGCTGACCTGGAATTCACTATGGAGTCTCAGGGTGGCCTCAAACTCATGGAGATCCTCCTACCTCTGCCTCCCCGAGTACTGGGATTAAAGACGTGCGCCACCATGCCTGGCTGATTGTTCCAAGTTTATATGTTATACTACGGAAGCTCAGAAGGGAATACCAGTGACTTGGATGTGAGTCCTTCCCTGCTACACAGAGAGACCATAATGCCAAAAAGCAGAGAGGAAGTGATGAGGAAAAACCACCAATATCATGGACCTGGAAGCATCTCTGAGCTGCCTGGCCAGAAGGTTAAAACTAAACTTCATTGCTTTTGTTGTGACTCCCTACAGAAACGCTAATGAGAAAAGCCTAGGTTAATTGGGTCTTTAATATGTTATGCCACTGTCAGATTCCTAGCTTAAAGATCCAATTCCTACTCTTTCACCTCAGTGGCAGGTGGCGTGGACCCCTTTCAATATGGCTCTTCAGAATGGTTCTCCAGAGTTGGGTACAGCTTAGCAGTTGAGTATGTTTTTAGCATGTGGCAGAAGTCTGGGTTTGATCACTAGCACATACACAGAAGTTTTGCCATGTTGACTAAGAATCTGGTTTGAAATATTAAAGCCCATCTCTTTCATTTAAAATACAGTCAATAATGCATGCTTTCTCTTATATGTGAAGTCAGAAGAGGGATAGTGGCACTGGGGGGTGAATGTACAGAGAGAGGGTAGGGGAACCAAGAAGTGTTAATGTGGAGAAAAGAAAGACAAATATTGTGTGATTTCTCTCATATGCATTTTCCACATTTAGCTCACATTTAGACTGCACATGTGTGTGTGTGTGTGTGTGTGTGTGTGTGTGTGTGTCTGAGGTGAAGGTGACTGATCTCATAGCAGACAGTAAACTCCATTTTCGATGTATTGCTACATCCTGTTTCTCCAGAATAATCTCCACATTTAGTGTGTGTGTGCACATTCACACACACACACACACACACACACACACACATTCACATCAGAAAAACAAAAGGGGCTTTATTTGAGCAGAGGAAGGGGGCAGCATGTGGGGAGGGTTGTAGAGAGTGAAATGAAATACATAGGGCAATGTCAAAATGAAACAGGTTTTGTTTTGTTTTTGTTTTTGATTTTCGAGGTAGGGTCTCACTCTGACCCAGGCTGACCTGAAATTCACTATGTAGTCTCAGGGTGGCCTCGAACTCTCAGCGATCCTCCTACCTCTGCCTCCCCAGTGCTGGGATTAAAGGCATGCACCACTACATCTGGCTGAAATAGGTTTTTGAAAGGTACCCTAAGTTCTTATTTTCTACCCTTACTTGGGAAACGGTAACCCAGGTAACCTCCATGTGCTCGGAGCGGTATGCCGACATAATCTTGTCTCGGGCTTGGGAGAGGAGAGGGGCTCAGAAGAGTAAGTTCATGGAATGTAAGATGTAGGGTGTGAAGGCATCATTGTCGTCACTGTGTTTCTTCTGCTTTGTCTCTGGAATTGTTGGTTCTTCACTGATTACATCTCACGATGTTTGTTCACCTGTCATAATTTCCCGTGAAGTCATGCAAACATAATTATGCAAAAAAAAAAAATGTTGAACCAGAACGAAACCATTGTCCTAAAGGTCTGGTTGAGAGATGGGTCCATTGATGGAACCTGTCTTTCCCTAGAAATGTCTTCTGTGTTTTCTGGAGGCATAGACACCACAGATGGCAATGTATTTTTTTTTTTTTTTTTTTAAGGAAAACTCAGAATGAAGAAGAACTTAGTCTTTGGCAATAGGTTTGGCTTGATGGTCCCTGTGATGCCCCTGTGGCATCTTCCTACTGCTCGGATGCGATGTCCTTAGTGTCTTTTCAATGCCGCTGGTATGTTCAGCATCCACACTGGTAGAGATTAGGAGCAAGGTACCTTTCTTCTGAAAGTACTGAGTTACGGACACAGGCCCCACAGAACATAGATGTCAGCTTGCCCTGACAAGACGAGAAGAATTCCAGGGTGAACCTAAACCTGATTCATCAAGACGGTGAGCAGGGGCAACCCTCTGTTTTACTTCCTGGTTCTTCCTCCTCTTAGGAATTTTCCCCGGGCTCTCTCACCCCACCCCACCGTCCTCCTGCAGATGGGCTCATTCTGAATCTGCATTCTTTTCCCTGACCCACCAACCAATTGAGATACTCTCTATATATTTAAACTTAACCAGCAAAGTTTGTTCCAACTCAACGCCTAACTTACATCTCCAAGTTTAGACGACCAGATGCAAGTCACCATGCTGGCGACCCACGGGGGATCCCTCCCAGCTCCGGAGCTCTCCTGCTCTGCTTTCACTTTCTGCCTCACTTTCCCTGTCTTTCTTTCTTTCTTTCTTTCTTTCTTTCTTTCTTTCTTCCTTTCTTTCTTTCTGTTTTGTTTTGTTTTGTTTTTTGAGGTAGGGTCTCACTCTAGCCCAGGCTGACCTGGAATTAACTATGTAGTCTCAGGGTGGCCTCGAACTCACTGTGATCCTCCTACCTCTGCCTCCCAAGTGCTGGGATTAAAGGCATGCGCCACGCCCGGCTCTCCCTGTCTTTGTAATAGCCCTTTCTTTAGTCTATCCTTCTACCATGTCTACACCTGACAATTATTTACCACTGGCTTGAGAGGCTCCATTGCTCTCAAAACCAGTAACAATGCTCTTCTTGGTCATGTGCTTCTTTTCTGTCTGGACTGTAAGTTCTTAAACTCTTTCTGTTTGATGTGCATTTTGCTCGTTTCACTTATGAAAATCTTGCTGAAAGCAGGTAGTAATACACAGGCCACAGCCTGAATGCTGTGCTGCCTTGAAATTTCTTCCCCATCACCTACTTACAATCTCAGTCTCACACAGTCTCAGGACATGGACAAATTGGAGATATGTTCTCTGTCAGAACCTAACAAAGGTGCCCTCTAGTCCAATTCCCAAAAAAGACCTCATTTAAAAAAATATATTTTATTTATTTATTTATTTATTTATTTATTTGAGAGAGACAGAGAGAAAGAAAGAGAGAGGGAGAATGGGTGCACCAGGGCCTCCAGACACTGCAAACGAATTCCAGATACATAAGCCCCCTTGTGCATCTGGCTTATGTGGGTCCTGGAGAATCGAACCGGGATCTTTGGCTTTGCAGGCAAACACCGTAACCGCTAAGCCATCTCTCCAGCCCAAGACCTCATTTGGATTTAAGCTGTTTTCCTGGATTTCTGTTCCCATTTCTACGAACTTTCTGGTCTCCTGAGATCCCACAAGAATCACGCATTAAGTTCTGCTTGCATTGTTCTCAGCGTTGTCTTGTCTGTGTCTTCAAACTCCTACCACAAAACCAGTCACAACGGTTCTGAACCACATCGCTGGGTGTCATCTCAGCAGCTGCCTCACTTCTCAGGACCAGTTTTCTATGTTATGTGGCAGAAGATACAAAGAAACATGATTCTTTTTTCATTAAGAATAGTGTCTCCATGTTAGTTTTTGATACACTCTAATCACCTGAAAGCTCTAAAGATACAGGTAACAGTTGTCTAAATGTGGGAGTAGATTTGTTGCCAAATGTCTCTGGTGGCCTGTTGCATCATTGTGTGTTTGTGAAACTCACCTCTGAGAGTTCATGTCCCTACCGCTTGAACTTGTTACCTTCGGTGGAACTAAAGGTACAACATGTTTCCTTTTACAGAGAAAGACCTCTTACAATGCTTAGCACCAAGGAAGCCACACTTGAGTCCCAAAAAAATGACTTGAAAGTACACACTTGTGCAGTAATGGCACACTGCTATAGTGGGTAACCAGCTGCCCATGGACTGGGCATGAAATCTGTTCAGTGGGGGAACATTCATATCTAGTTCTAGAATCCAAGCCAGGTTTATTAGGACGGGAGCCCAATAGGCTCCAGAGAGAACCTCCACTGCTCTTTAATTATAAAGAATGGCCATACACATCAATAAATCTCTTTATATGCTTATCTCCTTTAATTCAAAGTGCTTTCAGTTTTGGTTGAAGAATCTGTTTTACCTTATGGATGGTGGAGACTACCAAGGAGAGCCAGGATACATATCAGGAGCCATTGGTACATCAACAATAGAGAGCTGGCTGTCCACCATAAAATGGACCTCAGACCCAGCAGTCATTACAGAGGAAGCGCTCACACAAGATGGAGACAGACACTGTGGTCACTCAAGATGCACCGAAACAGAGATCCAGAGAACTTAACACTAATTCAGATCTCTGTCTTGCCCTCTAAAGCTCAGGGAACATTGCAGAAGAGGGGTGAGGGAGAGGGAACATAAGAGTACAACCTTTTTATTAAAAATATCAACAATTTTTTATGAGAGAATGCGCATGTGCAAGAGAGAGGGGTGGGGGAGAAAATTGGCATGCCAGGGCCTCTAGCCACTGGAATCGAACTCTAGGTGCCTTGTACACATGCACGACCCTGCACATGCATCATCTTGTGCATTTGGCTTACATGGGTTCTGGGGAGTTGAACATGGGTCCTTAAGCTTTGCAGGCAAGCTCCTTACCTGCTAAGCCATCTCTCCAGCCCAATAATTTTTTTCTTGTTTTTATTTATATTTATTTATTTATTTATTTATTTGAGAGTGACAGGGAGAGAGAGAGAGAAAATGGATGCACCAGGGCCTCCAGCCACTGCAAACAAACTCCAGATGCATGCGCCACCTTGTGCATCTGGCTTACGTGGGTCCTGGGGAATCAAGCCTCGAACCGGGATCCTTAGGCTTCACAGGCAAGCGTTTAACCACTAAGCCATCTCTCCAGCCCCCCAATAATTTTTTTTTTAAAGTACCTGCCTAGCAACCAATTGTAAGGAGAGGAGGAAGTTTCCCTCCAGGTTGCTCACCTTCTGCTCTCTGTGTTCTATGAAGCACCTGCGAACATCTCCACTTGACTTTGAGAGTTGGTGTGTTTCTTATTTGTCTCTCTGAGTGGGTTCTCATGGGGACTCCATGATCTATGCAGGGCTGGTATAACTGAACATGACAGGTTCGCCTCTTGGTGAGTGCAATGCCAAAATAAGCACAGCCAGGACATAAGAAACGGGAGAAAGATTTATTACTTACGGCAGGCGAGGAGAGCTCTGGAGTCATTTCCGAAGCAATGTTCTTGCTCTTCTGGAACAAGGGAGCCTGGAGATTTTACTCAGGGAGACTAAATACATTCATACAGTGGCTGTGTCACTCTAAAGCATGCTCAGTTAAGAAGTATGTTCTTGGGTTGGAGAGATGGCTTAGTGGTTAAGGCGTCTGCCTGCTAAGCCAAAGGACCCAGGTTTGATTGCCTAATACCTAAGTAAAGCCAGATGCACAAGGTGGCGCTTGTATCTGGAGTTTGTTTGCAGTGGCTAAAGGCCCTGGTGCATCCATTCTCTCTGTGTGCGCCTCTCTTTCTCTCAAATAAATAAACAAAATATTTAAAAGAAGAAATATATTCTTGTGCGTGTTCAGTTCAAGGTTATAATAATTCAAAAAAGAAAAAAAAGTAGCAGACACATATGGGGCAATTTTAGATCAAAGTCAGGAAGCGTATGTGGAAGATTTATGTGATGGACAGAAATGCTTCTGGGCATGATCAGCTTGTGCCATAAAATCCAAGAAGAACTATTGAGAGAATGCATCAACACAGGACTCTGTCCCTTAAGATGACTACCTAGCTTAGAGGCACTCTTTTATTTTTTCACTTTAGAGACATGAAATCAGACAGATGGCAAAGAGACTTGTCAAGCAATTAAACCATGAAACAAGGGCGCAGGGCCAGATCTGGTGGTTCCAACCATGCTGCAGGCACGCTTGCTCGGGTAAAGAACAACTTCATGAGTCACCTGCCAGGTGGCTTTGTCTCCACAGGGGACATGTATTTCCTTGAACACCTCCTAGAACACACCCACAATAGCTATGAACTTGGCAGAGCTAATGTCACCACAGATATAACCCATTAAAACACTGCATATCCTCTGAATGCCTCGTAGCAACAGACACAGAGATGTTGCAGGAAGTCCTGACTTTGCACAGCCACAATCATCTGGGTATAGCTCAGAAGGCAGAAACTAAACGGAAAGGAAATCAATAAGTCAAATGAAAGTAAGAGAATGTTGGAAAACTTCAGAAAACTATGTGATCATGGGGCTCCTAGCTTGTAATATCCATAGATAGGGCAGGAAACGTGGGTGACTTCTGGAAAGGCAATGCTAACCAAGAGCCAGTATAAAGAGTGGAGCAAGGGCTGGAGAGACAGTTCAGTGGTTTAAATGCTTGCTCGCAAAGGCTAACACCCCAGGTTTAATTACCCAGTACCTACGTAAAGCCAGATACATAAAGTGGCTCATGCATCTAGAGCTCATTTGCAGTGACTGGAATTCCTGGTGTGTCCATTCTCGCTCTTTCTTTCTCTCTCTCTGTCTCTCTTCTCTCTCTGTGTGTAAATAAATCAATAAATAATGAAAAAAGAGATTAGCAGAAAAAGGGATGAGGGAAGGAGTAAAAAAAACACATTTAACAAATAAAAAGAAAGTGGAGGGGGCTGGAGAGATGGCTTAGCAGTAAAGATGCATGCCTGTGAAGCCTAAGGACTCAGGGTTGACTCTCCAGGTCCCATGTAAGCCAGACTCAAGGCAATGCAAGTGTGCAAGGCTGCACATGCCCACTAGGTGGCACATGTGTCTGGAGTTCGATTGTAGTGCCTGGAGGCCCTGGAGCCCCAATTCTCTCTCTCTCTCTCATGCTCCCACTCTAGCTTTCCCACATAAAAAAATGTTAATGTAGTACCATTTACAAACACTACAGAGTAAGGAAAAGATGTTGGTATAAATATAAGCAAATGTGCACAGCGTTTCAAAGGCGAAAGCTACAAAATGGGAGTCTGTGCTGAGCCCTGGCTATGGAGGAGGCATCCAATGCGTCAGTGCTCCCTTCTTTCTGACGTAAACAGGAGAAGGAAGCTTCCTGGGCGTGTAGGGCAGGGACGAGCTGCAATGGCATGGTTAACATTTTTTTAAATTTTTGTTTAAATTTATTTGTTTATTTGAGAGTGACAAACACAAAGACAGAGACAGAGACATACAGAAAGAGAGAGAGAGAGAGAAAAAAAATGGGTGCACCAGGATCTCCAGCCACTGCAAACGAACTCCAGACACATGCGCCACCTTGTGCATCTGGCTTACGTGGGTACTGGGGAATCGAGCCTTGAACCGGGGTCCTTAGGCTTCACAGGCAAGCGCTTAACCGCTAAACCATTTCTCCAGCCCCAGGGTTAACTTAAAGACTCCTGGCTGTCTGTGTCTTCACTCTTGTCTTTCCTGTCTCCTGAGATCCTGAGATGCTCTTCCAGGGTCACTGGGTATCTGCCAGCTTTGCCTGGGATATAACCTTCTGTGGCTCCCAGACTTTCGTGAGGAAGAAGACATGGTTAGAAAGAAGAGCCTTTTAAAAAAAGAGTCCAAACAGCAACAGTGTCTACCTGGGACTTGCGAGTGAGTGGGTTCAGATGACATGTAGACAGCAGCCTTGGGTTCCAGTTCTGCCTTTTGCCCTTGGTTTCCCAGAGACCTTCTCCTCCTGGATTCGGGCTTTGCCTGCACAGAAACACAGTGACCACACATCTCCTGTCCCACTGCTCCACTGGTGTTCGGAGATGTGCCTTGGAACCCAGCCCAGTCACAGAGATGGAGAGGCCCACAGTGAGTTCCCTGACTGGACACCTCATGCGGGCTGGGGCTGGGGATTAGACTAGAGGAATACTCCATGTCTCAGTCCAGTCATTTTTGACATCAATTGCTTTTCCTAACCAAAAAGCCCTATAAACCCCATCCGGTGGCATCCTCTTGGGAACCCCTCTCCTTCCCCAGCAGTTCTAACCATTCCTACTCATCTCCCTAATAAACTTGCTTTCTTTTTCTCTGCATTTCAAACTGATTTTTTTAAAAAAATCTCCAACATTAAGAATCTGTTGTTGTGTCTTTATCCAGTCTTGGTATCATGGTAATAGTGCCTCAGAGTGAGTTTGATAGTGTTTCTCCTTTTCTATTGTGTGAAAGTTTGAGAAGTATTGGTATTATATCTTCCTTAAAAGTCTGATAGAAATTGACAATGAATCCATCTGGTTTGGGGCTTTTCTTATTTGGGAGACTTTTTTTTTTTTTTTTTTTTTTTTTTTTTCGAGGTAGGGTCTCACTCTAGCCCAGGCTGACCTGGAATTCACTCTGTAGTCTCAGGGTGGTCTTGAACTCACGGCGATCCTCCCACCTCTGCCTCCCGAGTGCTGGGATTAAAGGCGTGTGCCACCACACCCGGCTGGGAGACTTTTTTTCAAAAGTCATTTTTATTGGCAACTTTTTTACATGTACATAATGTATTTCTTTGTTTCGAGGCAGGGTTTTACTCTAGCCCAGGCTGACCTGGAATTCAACCATGTAGTCTCAGGCTGGCCTCGAACTCAGGACAGTCCTCTTAACTCTGCCCCCTGAGTGCTGGGATTAAAGGCGAGCGCCACCACACCCAGCTTACATAATGTATTTTGATCCTAATCACCGCTCATCATTCTCCCACTTAACCCCTTCCTCCCTCCAACCAGTCTACTTTTTTTTTTTTTTTTTTTTTTTTTTTTTTTGAGGTAGGGTTTCACTCTAGTCCAGGCTGACCTGGAATTCACTATGTAGTCTCAGGCTGGCCTTGAACTCACAGTGATCCTCCTACCTCTGCCTCCCGAGTGCTGAGATTAAAGGCGTGCGCCACCACGCCCGGCCCAGTCTACTATTTTGATGGTTGTCTTTCTTCTTTTTTTTACATTTCTTCATCATCCACATTGCTTCAATCACATCGCTTGTTATGGGGCTGTTTAAATGATGTATATCTTCTGGCTTCAATTTTGTAGGTCACATATTTAAGAAACATCCATTTCATGTAGGTTTCCCAGCTTTTTATAAGTTTTCATAGTATTCCCTAATGATCTTATATATTTCATTGGATTCTGTTGTGACAGCTTTTTTTTTTTTTTTTTTGGTCTCTTATTTAATTTATTTGAATTTTCTCTCTGTCTTGATTAGTTTGGTTAGAGGCCTTGTTACTCAAAAAAAAAAAAATCAAGTCTTGTTGGTTGCTTTTGTGTACTGTTATTTTAGTCTTCATCCCATTAACTTTTGCCCTAATCTTTTTTTGTAATTTTTAAAAATATACATTTTTATTAATTTTTATTTATTATTTTTGGAGAGAGACACACAGAAAGAGACAGAGAGACAGACAGAGAGACAGAGAGGGAAAGGGAGACAGACAGAGATGGGTGCGCCAGCAGTCTCTCAGCTGCTGAGAACTAAATCCAGATGCGTGCCCCCCCTTGTGGCTAAGTGCGGCATTGCGCCCTTGCATCACTTTGCATCTGGCTAAACGTGGGACCTGGAGATTGGAACCAGCGTTCTTAGGCTTAGGAGGCAGGCGCCTTAACTGCTAAGCCATCTCTCCAGCCCTTTTTTTTGTAATTTTTTATGACACAGAGAGAGAAAGAATTGATGTGCTAGGATCTGCAGCCACTGTAATCAAACTCCAGATGCATGCACCACCTCGTTCGTATGTGTGACCTTGCATACTTGCATCACCTTGTGTGTCTGACTTACATGGGACCTAGAGAGTTGAATGTGGGTCCTTAGGTTTCACAAGCAAGTGCCATCTCTTCAGCTCACCCTGATTCTTATTATTCTTGCCATGTACTACTTTGGGAATTGATTTCTTGTTGATTTTACTATCATTATTAGCTTATTCATTTGTGATCTCTTAGAGCTTCTTCTTTTTTTTTTTTTTTTTTCTGAAGTAAGGTCTCCTTTTAGCCCAGGCTGACCTGAAATTCACTACATAGTCTCAGAGTGGTCTTGAACTCACAGTGATCCTCCTACCTCTGCCTCCTGAGTGCTGGGATTACAGGCATGTGCCACCACGAAAGGCTATCTCTTGGAAATTTTAATGTGGATTGTTACGGCTATAAATTCTCCTCTTGGAGAAGGGGGTTAGGAGAAAGCCGGCTTCTTCGTTAGGCAGTCTTACAGACTGAGGCCCAGAGAGAGCGAGGAGATACACCCTGACCTAAGAATGGAACTCACCTATGAAATTCTTTCTAAAATAATAATGGTTATCCCATTTATCTGTTGCTGACCTCTCTCCGTTGGAGAATCTGCTTCTCTTTTTCAGATGCATGCAGAACCTTAGGAGAGAATCAGCCCATCACACCTCACCAGGGCCCCAGCTGAAACCATGGAGTAACTGGAGAAGTGAGCAAGAGTGCTGCTTTCTTGGTAAACCTGGTACCAACACAAGGGTGAAGGAGACAGACACAGAGAACACTCAATTCCTACCAAACCAGAGATGCAGAGACACAGAGGCTCCCTACACCTCATCACTGATGTAGACCTAAAACGATCCCACGGAAATTCGAGAAAGAGGGGGCGGAAAGATTGTCAGAGCCACAAGTTGCGACATTACACATAGAGACAGTGCCTCTTCTAGGTAACTGCTGGCTACCCCCACGATGCACCACCCACATTTCCCCAACCAGGAGGGTCCCTTCAGAGGGGGGAGGGCAGGAAGGAGGCTAATGAAGGTACCAGCATGACTGTATACACAGTATCTACATAACTAATTTAAAAAAGAAAAGAAAGAAAAGAAAAGAAATGGAACTCAGCAAGAACGGAATGGAACTCAGCAGAAAAGGATTTGTGTCTGATTGAGACTGATTGAGCAGCGCCCCCTGTTGCCCATTCTAGCATGCTACCTAGACAGGTGGCCGGGATGGGCAGGCGCAGGGATTCAGCCTCAATCTACCAGTCTTCCCCTTGCCTGCACAGGCTCCTGTCTTCTTCCTGTCGCTGACCCTGGCCAGGGCTGCTCTGTTTAGCTCTGCTCAGCCTGCCTACGTCTTTCCTCTCGGTCACAGGGTTAGGGTCACATCCGGCAAGGTGAGGAAGAGCATAAAACTGTTTCTCGGTCTGGAGGAATTTTTCTGCTTATCTGTGTTTTACAGTTTGGGGTAACTTCTCACCTTTGATTATATGCATTATTTTCATCTGGTTTTTGAGTGTAGTGGGTATTTCCCTCACACTCCAGAGCCACCACAAGGGTGCTTTCACCAACGTCAGGCTTGCTACCTGTGTAATTTCTTTTTTTTTAAAAAAATTTACTTTTATTTATTTATTTGACAGAGAGAGAGAGAGAATGGGTGTGCCAGGGTCTCCAGCCACTGCAAACGAACTCCAGACGTGTGCACCCCCTTGTGCATCTGGCTTACGCAGGACCTGGGAATCAAACCTGGGTCCTTAGGCTTTTCAGGCAAATGCCTTAACTGCTAAGCCATCCCTCCAGCCCAACCTATGTAATTTCTTTAAACTCAGGGTAACCATGAGTGCCACTCCTCTCTTTATTACTCATTTCTCTTCTGAGTCTTTTGATCTCATCTCTGATATCTGCCCTCCCGGGTTTTTTTTTCTTCCTTGAACCTCACTGTCCCCTTAACTTCTCTGAAAACGCACAGCAGATGCCATACAAGTTCCTCCTGAATCTCCCTGCACAAGCGCCTAGATTTCTCCTTCTCACATATTTATGACTCTTCTAGCTTTCCTTCCTAGATCTTAATCTCCCTTAAATAAGCCCTACAATTTGTGATTTCCCCTCAATAACTTAATAATTCATAATTTATCTTTCTTGAGTCTGTCTTTATTAATTCTTTATTAAAGGGAAAACAGAATCCAAAACTTGGGGTTCATAAATTCTGGAGGATTCATTCTGAACCCCCAAATCTTGCATCATTGGGACTACATATATCAAATCGGATCTGCTAAGTGTCGTTTTCATGTTCATTTGTCCCTAGAAAAATTTTAATATCCTCCGATATCTTCACCAATTCAGTGATTTATTTATTTATTTATTTATTTAATAGAGAGAGAGAAAGAATGGGCATGCCAGGGCCTCCAGATGCCACCCCCTTGTGCATCTAGCTTACATGGGACCTGGGGAATTGAACCAGGGTCCTTTGGCTTTGCAGGCAAATGCCTTAACTGCCTAGCCATCCCTCCAGCCCAAATTGTTCATTCTCCACATATTTGTGTATTTTCTGAAGTTTCTCTTGCTGTTGATTTCTAGTTTTGTTCCACTGTGGTCTCATGAAATGCAAATAATTATCTCAAGTTCTTTTGTATTTGTTGATTGAGGCTTGCTGTGTGACTTCTGATGTCATCGATTTTAAAGAAGCTTCCATGTAATCACTAAGAAAAATTCATTTGTCCTGTCTCTTAGGTGGAATGCCCTCTTAGTATCTGCTAACTACACTTGGTCCGGTGGAGTAAATTAGCTATGAATTATCATTGCTGATGTTTAGTTTGAAAGACCTGTCTAGATATGTGAGTTGCCTATTGAAGGGTCCCACAATTACTGTGTCTGCACGTAGGCCTTTTAGGCCTTTTGGTGTTTGTTTTATCAAACGGGGAGCTTCCGGCCTCCATATGTGTGCGCACATATGTGCACCCCCACCCCAACCCATGTGCCACCGACTGACAGACAAACATACGTACATGTACACTTCCCACACGCATTCACATGCAAAAGAACAAAAGAGAAAATGCAACGAAATAACTTACAAATGCTTCTAGTTTTAGGAGTCGGAGACATAGAGACCATACACAGGCTAGCCTCTGTTCTTTAATCAAGATTCTTTTTTTTTTTTTTTTTTTTTTTTTTTAATTTTTATTGATTTTTAATCTTACATACCAAAAAAAACCCCACCTGATATTTCCTCCTCCCCATTCTACTTTAGAACTCCAGTCTCCATCATATCCCCTCCCTTTCTCCATTAGTCTCTCTCCTAATTTGATGACATCATCTTTCTCTTCTATTTTGAGGGTCTTGCAAAGGTATTGCTAGGCTCTGCAAGATCATGGATATCGAGGCCAATTTCTGTCTGGGCAGCTGCATGTAAGAGGTCATATCCTTCCTTTGGCTCTTCCATTCTATCCGCCCCTCTTCCGCAATGGTCCCTGAGCCACTGGAGGATGTGACAGAGGTGTTTCAGTGCTAGGCACTCCTCCATCCCTTCTTCTCAGCACTATGTTGCCTTTTGTGTCGTCCCAGTGGTCATCACCATCTGAAAAGAGAAGCTTCTCTAGCCAGAAGTGAGAATAGCATTAATATGTGGACATGAACATTTAGTGTAGTGTCCCCAGGGCAGCTTGGTGGGAATAATATATACATTTAGTCAGACATGAGCAGGCTTATACCCCCAAGGCTCATGACCTCACCTACCATAGACTTTTTACTTAGGTTTTTCAGTACCGGGTATGTATGTATTCCTCCCCCAGAGAGGGCCTTCAGTCCAATTATGGAGCAGTTGGTTACCCCAAGAGTAGACACGCCACTATTGCACCCGTTCAGTCATTGGGCCTGTCTGGCCAAGCTTGAATATTCAGCATCCACTATTTTCACTGTTGATGGCTTCTGTCTCCCATACGCTGCGTGCAGTGCAGCTTTTTCCAGCTTTCAGTTGGCTGGTCTACAGGGAGAAGGTTTTCTGCTCAGCACCAGCTTGCTTTCTCAGTGTCCTTGCCTCTCAGGCATGAGATGTCTTCAGCAATAGGGTCTTACTATCTATTTCTCTAGGGAAACCAAGGGCTTTGGCAAAAGCCTTAATGTTTTGGAGGCTACCGGGACCTCCTTGGCCAACATCTCACTGGAAGGAGTTCCATCCCAGGTACTGAAAATTTTCTAGTAACAGTCTACATCTTCTAGACGTGACCTTAATCAAAAAAGTAGTTTTACATATGTCTTATTGATAATATCTTGAGTTTAGATTGTCCCTCCCCTGCCCTTTTTGTATGCATTCTCTTCCCATGGCCTGCTTAGGCCATTCCCCCCTGTACTCAGTTCTTCTACTTACATATGTGTATTACCATACACTTAAGTCCTTCCCTTTCTTCCCTCCCTTATAGCCTTTTACCCGCTTACTGGTTTCTGGTACCTATTTTTGGTTCCAGTTCATACACAAGTCTATACATTGGTAGCTAGGATCCACATATGAGAGAAACATGTGACGTTTGGCTTTCTGAGCCTGGGTTACCTCACTAAGTATAATCCTTTCCAGATCCATCCATTTCCCTGCAAATTTCATAATTTCATTTTTCTTTACTGCTGAATAGAACTCCATTGTGTAAATGTACCACAACTTTATTATCCACTCATCTGTGGACGGACATCTAGGCTGCTTCCATTTCTTAGCTATTGTGAATAGAGCAGCAATAAACATGGTTTTGCAAGTATCTCTAAGGAAGTGAGAAGAGTCCTCTGGATATATGCCTAGGAGTGCTATAGCTGGATCATATGGTAAATCTATTTCTAGCTGTCTCAAGAACCTCCACACTGATTTCCACAGTGGCTGGACCAGCTTACATTCCCACCAACAGTGTAGAAGTGTTCCTGTTTTTCCGCATCCACGCCAACACTTATTGTCATTTGTTTTCTTGATGGCAGCCATTCTGACAGGAGTGATATGGAATCTCAAAGTGGTTTTAATTTGCATTTCCCTGATGGCTAAGGATGTAGAACATTTTTTTAGATGTTTATATGCCATCTGTATTTCATCTTCCGTGAATTCTCTATTTAGTTCCGTAGCCCATTTTTTAACTGGGTTGTTTGAATTCTTGTTATTCTGTTTTTTGAGTTCTTTGTATATTCTGGATATTAATCCTCTGTCAGATGAATAACTGGCAAAGATTTTCTCCCATTCTGTAGGTTGTCTTTTTGCTCTATTCACAGTGTCCTTTGCTGTACAAAAGCTTTGTAATTTTATAAGGTCCCAGTGGTTGATTAGTGCTTTTATTCTCTGAGCAATTGGAGTTATATTCAGAAAGTCCTTGCCTATTCCAATATGTTGAAGAGTTTCCCCTACTTTTTCCTCTAGCATTTTCAGAGTTTCAGGTCTGATATTAAGGTCCCTGATCCATTTGGACTTGATTCTTGTGCAAGGAGAGAGACAAGGATCTATGTTTATCCTTTTACAAACAGATGTCCAATTTTCCCAGCACCACTTGTTGAAGAGGCTATCTTTTCTCCAATGAGTATTTTTGGCGTTTTTGTCAAAAATCAGGTAGCTGTAGCTGTCTGGATTAATATTTGGGTCTTCTATTCTGTTCCATTGATCTACCTGTCTGTCCTTGTGCCAGTACCATGCTGTTTTTGTTACTATGGCTTTGTAGTATAACTTAAAATCGGGTATGGTTATACCACCTGCCTGATTTTTGTTATGCAAAATTGTTTTGGCTATTCGAGGTTTTTTGTGTTTCCAGATGAATTTTAGTATTGTTTTTTCTATTTCTGTGAAGAATGCTATTGGGATTTTAATGGGGATTGCATTAAATGTGTAGATTGCTTTTGGTAAGATTGACATTTTCACTATATTGTTAATCAAGATTCTTGAAGGGGATATGCAAAAGGAAGGAATGGAGACAAAAGAAGAACAGAAAGAGAACAGGGAGAGGTGTGTGTGTGTGTGTGTGTGTGTGTGTGTGTGACAGACAGAGACAACAAATCAGGACAGAGTTGACCTAGTGCACTGACACTGATCACTAAATAAAGCAGGAACAAACCTAACGAGGAGAGCGTGTGAATGCAGCCTTGACTGATGGCTGTTGATGCCTGACGCAGCTCCGGGTGATTCTTTGGGCGGTCAGGTCACGGACGCTGGTACTCTCAGTGGGTTGTTCGTACAGAACAGGTGGCAGATGCTGGTCAAACCTCTGGACAGACATTCAGGGGATGGATTGTAAATGCTGCCCGTCGCCTCTGTGATGCTTGTTGTGAGGACGAGGTCAGATTATAGCTGCTGGACCTGTCGGTGAAGTCTTTCATGGGTCAGCTCACAGAAGATGGGGTACCTCTGGGTGGTCTTCACGGGTGTGGTTGTGGATACTGGCCCCAGCCTTTGGTGGCCCTTCCCCATGTCATTTGCTGTGCTCGGAACCTGCTTTTATGTTTCCTTGCAGACTGTCTCCAGCTAGGTTCCACCGTGCTGAAAACTGCATGCTCCCGATTCAAGATTTCTCCCCGGTGTGTCTAGAGTATTCTAGGTTCTCAGCTACCGACTCAACGTTTTGTTTTGTTTTTATTAATTTTTATTTATTTGAGAGAAAGAGAGAGGGATACAGAAATAGACAAGTAGAGAGAGAGAGAGAAAGAGAGAGAGAGAGAGAGAGAATGGGTGCACCAGGGCCTCCAAACGAACTCCAGATGCCCCCTTGTGCATCTGGCTTATGTGGCTCCTGGGGAATCGAAGCTGGGTCCTTTGGCTTTGCAGGCAAGCACCTTAACCGTCCAGCCATCTCTCCAGCCCCTCAACAGGGTTCTTTTTGAAATGGCTGTTACAGTAGAGTGCCTAGAAAAAGTATTTTCCTTCTTTTCTCTCTACTACTGCTGAGCGTCTTTTATCTCCCTGCCTCTCTCTTTTTCTCTTTATGTCTGTTTGTGAGAGCACATTATTTATTTCCTGAGGCTTTGTATCTTAAATATGTATCTGGTCACTCCCTCTCACTGGGAAGAGAAAACTCCCTAGACCATGCCAATCCCTCCATGAGCGGCTCTGTATTTCTGCTTTTTATTTTTAAATATTATTTATTTTAGAGAGAGAGAGGACGCTTGTGTCTGCAAACAAACTCCAGACACACGTTCCACTTTTGTGCATCTGGCTTTATATGGGCACTGGGGAATCGAACCAGAGCTGCCAGGCTTTGCAAGCAAGTGCCTTTAACTGCCTAACCTTTTCTCCAGCCCTCGGCTGCTTTTTAAAGGTTCCTTTGCTGTTAGACTGCAGATTTCAGAGTATCAGCCCAGACTGTTTCTGGATACATACCCCATGGAATCCAAGTGTCCAGCCAGTCAGTTTACTGTAAAGATCTCTGAGTACCCATGTCACTGTGACACACTCACCATAGCCAAGCTGTGCAATTAGGGGAACATGTAGTTAGTTATGCTGTTTGTAAGAAAATGGATGGAACAAAACCTCATCACATTAAGCAAAATGAGGCAGTCCCACCGAGACAATGTACAATGTAGGAATTTAAAAAAGAGTCCATGGAAGTAAGAGAGGGTGGGGCATTAAGGATGGGGAAAGAAAAGCAGAAGAAGCGTGAGGATGAGGAACTGTAAGAAAGAGACAGAGGTGGTAAAAATGATCAAATACATTCTACTCAGGTATGGACGTGCCATAGTGAAGTGCTTTATGTTGTACAGCTACTATCCAGAATTAAACCATGAGCAAAGTCAAAGTGAATTAACTCTAACCAGTCTCAATAATCATATTATGAATGTGGAAGAGGCCTACGCAAATAGTGATTATGATCACCAAAAGAACTTACTTTCTGGTCTGGTCTTCCTGGCTTAGAACTCTAGCTTTTTTTTATTTATTTTATTTATTTTTTTTTTTAGGCAAGCCCAACAGACTGGCAATTTTTCTTATGAGAGAGAGAATTGGAACACCAGGGCCTTCAGCGACTGTAATCAAACTCCAGATGTGTGTGCCATCTTGTACACTTGCATCATCTTGTGTGTCTGGCTTTGTGGGACCTGGAGAGTCGAACATGGATCTTGAGGCTTTGCAGGCAAGCACCTTAACTGCCAAGTCATCTCTCCAGCCCTCAAGCTTCTGTTTTAATTGGCATAAAGACATCAGCTACTTCATAAAAACATATTTCTATTCTCAATACATAACTTGCTTAGAGTATTACAAAGAAAAAGTTTTATGTAAGTTTTACTATTGTTATCACCACAATATTTCCTATTGCCATTAAAAATTACTGATGGGGCTAGAGGAATGGCCTAAGTTGTTAAGGCACTTGCCTACAAAGCCAAGGGATCCGGGTTTGATTCTGCAGGACCCACATAAGCCAGATGCACAAGATAGTGCATGCTTCTGGAGTTTGTTTGCAGAACTTGAAGGCCTGGCATGCCCATTCTCTCCCTCCCTCTCTCTCTCTCACAAATAAAAATTTTTCTGGGTGTGGTGGCACACACCTTTAATCCCAGCACTCAGAGGCAGAGGTAGGAGCATTGCTGTGAGTTCAAGGCCACCCTGAGACTACATAGTGAATTCCAGGTCACCCTGGGGCTAGAGCAAGACCCTACCTCGAAAAAGGGGAAAAAAATATTGTTGGGATGGAGGGACGGTTTAGCAGTGAAGGCACTTGCCTCTAAAGCCTAAGGGCCCATGTTCGATTCCCCAGGACCCATGTAAGCCAGATGCACAAGGTGGTGCATGCGTCTGGAGTTTGTTTGCAGTGGCTGAAGGCCTTGGCACACCCATTCTTTCTTTCTTTATCTGCTCCCCCACTGTTTCAAATAAATAAAATAAACTAAATAAAAAATTTAAAAATTATTGAGCACATTGGAAAGTTTAATCAGAATGAAGAGACCGAGATAACTGGGCATATGGTCATTGTTCCATTTGAACCAGGAAGCAACCGCTTATCTAGCACTAGTTAACCCTCTCCTTCCCTTTACGTCATAAATGAGAATCTATGCAGGCACTGAAGGGTATATGAAGGCGCCGTCTCTCCAGTCAATCACCATGTGCAGTAGATTGAGGACATCTCCCTCTGGGTTTTATTCCCAAGATAAGTGAAAGTTTCTGGTGTTCAGAGCACGCTCACTTTGAAGAGCCAGTTGAACTTGAGATAAATTCAACCTGTATTTATGGTCCCACCTCTTGACACAACCTTCAGAACCACGGGTTTCTCTGCCCAAATATGTAGCTGTCTGCATAACTTCAACGGGATCTGCAACAGTTGAACAAGCATGTTGATAAGCAATGGATGGATCCTCAAACCCCATAGAAGCCAAGCAGAACACATACACTAAAAACGGCGATGCCATCTAGTGGTGGCACAGGACATGCCTGTAAGCCAAACACTCAGGAACAGACAGAAGGGGTTCCAAGCTTGAGGCCACCTGGGCTACGTAGCAAGTTCCACGCCAACAACACTCTGGATCCCTTCCAAAGAAATATTAGTGAAGCTTCGCAAACACATCTAACTACTTTTAGCAGTACAAGAATTGAATTACTTAGAGCTGTAGCTTTAAAAATAGTTATTTATTTGCAAGCACAGGAAGATGAAAGAGAGACAGGGTGTGTCAGGACCTCCAGCCATTGAAAAGGGACTCCAGACACATGCATCACCTTGTGCATCTGGTTCTACGTGGGTCCTGGGGAATCCAGCTCCGGTCATTAGGCCTTGCAGGCAAGTACCTTAACCACTGATCCATCTCTCCAGTCCAGATACAGCTTTTTTTGTTCTTTGAGGTAGGGTCTTACTCTAGCTGAGGCTGACCTGGAATTCACTATATAGTCTCAGGGTGGCCTTGAACTCACAGTGATCCTCCTACCTCTGCCTCCTGAGTGCTGGAATTAAGGCATGTGCTCAGATATAGCTTTTTTTTTTTTTTTTATGGTAAACGACAGTGTTAACATAGTGACAACAGCCTCAAGGGCCCACCATTATAGGGAAGGTGTAAATTGGAACTGAACAAAATGGGAAAGACTCCTCAGAGGGTCTAGGGTTTGATTTAAACTTGAAGAATGAGACAGAATGAGGAAGAGAGGGGGAAACACGTGGCCTTATTCAAGAATATAAAAGAAAACCCATTTGTTTAAACCAAAGATCCTGAAAGGTGAGGTCAAATGCACAGGATGGCCCTGACAGGAATCCTTTACACCCAGGTAAAATGTTTTAAAGTAATGATTTTCACCCAGGATGCACAAGGGAACCCCTGATAAGCTTCTAAAGACACACTGGAGGTGATACAGGCATGCGTAATCATGACATCTTTGCACACTTCCACATCTGCTAGTGACTTGAAACACAAAACTTTTTCCCCTTGTGCATGTACACATGAAAATGCTATCATGAGGTCTGTTATATTGTACAATTAATATACACCAGTCACCAGAAAAAAACCCACTTTAATCAATGTCAAAGATATCTCACATAATCATATAATGAATATCTGCATTGGTTCTATGTGCTATTCACATTTGTATTGTTTTGTTTTGTTTTGTTTTGTTTTTCGAGGTAAGGTCTCACTCTAGCCCAGGCTGACCTGGAATTCACTCTGTATTCTCAGGGTGGCCTCGAATTCACAGCGATCCTCCTACCTTTGCCTCCCGAGTGCTGGGATTAAAGGTGTGCACCACCACGCCCGGCTTCACATTTGTATTTTTTTTTAAACTTTTTAAAAATTTAGACACACAGAGAGAGACAGAGAGAGAGAGAGACAGAGAGAGAGGGGAAGACAGAGATGGGCACGCCAGCAGTGTCTCAGCTGCTGAGAACGAAATCCAGATGTGTGCGCCCCCTTGTGGTCAAGTGTGGCATTGCGCCCTTGCGTCACTTTGCATCTGGCTAAACGTGGGACCTGGAGATGGGAACCGCTGGAGATTGGAACCAGTGTTCTTAGGCTTAGGAGGCAGGCGCCTTAACCCCTAAGCCATCTCTCCAGCCCTGTATTTTTTTAAAGACATGTTTGTACTCCAGAACTGAAGGACCCTAGAATTCACATATAGCTCCAGCTAGATTGTTGTCACATAGAAAAAAATATAAGTAATTTTTTTGTATGCAGAGCCCTCCATTTATGAAAAGATCTCTGGGTCCTATATTATATAAGTTGAACTTTCTTCCTCACCTGTGTTTCTTCACAAAGCTGGAAGGAGAAGTTCTGCAGGACCGTGATGATACCAAGTTTTATGGTCATGAGCGCAAACCTCATGCCGAGGCAGTTCCTGGGTCCAGTTCCGAAGGGCAGGTAGATGTAAGGATTGACACTGTCCTTGTTCTCCTTGCTGAACCTGATGTCACAGGAGGTGTTTGCAAATGTCAGTGAAATATAAAATACACAAGGTACATACCTAGAAGAAGTTCTCGCATCCCTCAGCCAGGATGAGACAGGGTGCTTTGATGGGCTTGTCAGGGAAATCCTGTTGCAGTGATTTCACTAGGAGTTTTGTGAGGTAAAGGTCCTCCCCACCCTTCTTACAGTAAAGAAGTTTCTAGTCTTGTTGAGATGGTGAATGGTTTCTGAAATCATTTAAAAATTTAAAATCAAAATTTCATTAAAATTTTAAAATTAAATTTAAAATTAATAGTTAAATTAAAATTTCACTAAGGATGTTGAAATGTTCTCTCTATGAAAGGATCTTACAAATTTGAATAATTGAAAGAAAACCAGATTCCTCCCGACATGACTCATTTGCTTATGGAGGGAAGAGAAAGAAAAGCTCTGTTGCTAATGAAATTATTAAATGCCTTTCTTCTCTTTTCTTTCATTCTCCAGTTTTTTTTTTTTTTTTTTTTTTTGGTTTTGCAAGGTAGGGTCTCACTCTGGTCCAGGCTGACCTGGAATTAACTATGTAGTCTCAGGGTGGCCTCGAACTCTCAGCGATCCTCCTACCTCTGCCTCCCGAGTGCTGGGATTAAAGGCGTGCGCCACCACGCCCGGCTTCATTCTCCATTTTTTTTTCTTGGTTATTCTAGTCCCCTTCGTCCACATTCTCTTCTTCCTCTCACATGCCTCTTCTTTTTGCCAGAACACAAAGACATCAGTCAACTCTAAAAGACTCCTCCAATAATTATTATATGCAGACTGCTAACACCAGGGACTCCAGGGCCAAGAAGACAAGGTTCCCTGCCGTTAAGAAGTGTATCAATAGATGCCAATTCATGTGTACATCCCAGGCTTCCTTACTCACCACCATCTATTTTAACATCATCCTATAGTGTTTTGTTTTGTTTTTACGGGAGGGAGAGAGAAAGAGAGAGAGAGAGAGAGAATTGGCACACCAGGACCTCTAGCCACTGCACTCGAACTCCAGATGCATGCACCACGTTGCGCGCATGCATCACCTTGTATATCTGTCTTATGTGGGTTCTGGGGAGTTGTACCTGAGTCGTTAGGCTTCACAGGCAAACACCCTAACTGCTAAGCCATCTCTCCAGCCCCAGCACTTTCTATTTTGATTATGAATCTAATAATGGGAAAATAATAACTGTTTCCATACTAAGCAGTGCTAAAAGCCTGGCTTTGGCTCCCAAGCCCCAGAAGAGTCTGTTCAAGGCACCTCTAGTATCTAATATCTCACAACTGCAGAGAATGTGAGGCTGCTGGACTAAGATCACTTGAGACAGGTGTGGGAGGAAGTGTTCTCTCCTCTGTCCTCAGTGAGGCTGCTTGAGCCAGCAGGGTAGGAGATTTGTCAACCCTCAGCTGCACACACATCTAATCAAATGGACGAAGCAAATGTTTCCTAAAGTGGGTGGTAAGTTCAGAGAGCTGAAGAAAACAGCACGACAACCTAAAATGAATCGAAAGTCTAACAACTAACTTAAGAAAATGTTTGGATGAAAGATACATAGTATCACCTCTCTCTTCCCCCTTTGAAAACATTAATATGGTGCTTAAAGATTACTGAAAGGAAAGTGATCAAAATCTCAAAAATATGTGAAGTGTGATATCAGACTAGCTCTAAAAATATAAATGCATGGGCTGGAGAGATGGCTTAGTGGTTAAGACGCCTGCCTCCTAAGCCTAAGAACGCTGGTTCCAATCTCCAGGTCCCACGTTTAGCCAGATGCAAAGTGATGCAAGGGCGCAATGCCGCACTTGACCACAAGGGGGCGCACGCATCTGGATTTCGTTCACAGAGACTGAGAGGCTGCTGGCGCGCCCATCTCTATCTGTCTTCCTCTCCCTCTCTGTCTCTCTCCAAAAATAAATAAATAAATAAAAATAAATGCAGAGCTGGAGAGCTGTCTTAGCAGTTAAGACACTTGCCTGCAGAGCCTAAGAACCCATGTTCAACTCCCCAGGTCCCATATAAGCCAGATGTACAAGGTGATGCAAATGCAATGGTCACACATGTGCACAAGGTGGTGCAAGTGTCTGGAGTTCGATTGCAGTGACTAGAGGTCCTGGCACGCCAATATTCTTTCTCTCTCTCTCCCTCTCATAAAATATATAAATATCAAGGGTTTGGGGAGATAACTCAGGAGGCAAAACCCTCACTGAGTTTGATCCTCCCCTACCCCACATAAAAATCTGGGCATAGGGCTAGAGAGATGGCTTAGTGATTAAGGCACTGGCCTGAGAAGCCTAAGGACCCAGGTGTGACGCTCCAGAACCCACGTAAGCCAGATACACAAGGTGACACGTGTGCACAAGGTCATGCATACACACCAGGTGGTGCACACATCTGGAGCTCGATTGCAGGAGCTAGAGGCCCTGGCACGCCAATCCTCTCTCTATATATATCATTCTCTCACTCTCTCTCTCATAAAAAATAAATTAAAAAGCTGGTTATAAACAGTTGGATGCCATGGTGAGCTTTGGTAACCCAAGATGCTGATGGCAAGGTAGGAGGCAGAAATGAGAAAATTTCCTGGAAAGTTCACTGTCATGAGCTTGGCCAAGAACAACAATAGCATAGCTAGATCCAGAGAGAGACCTTGGCCTCAAAGTGAGGTGGAAAGGGGAGGACTGACCCAACAGATTTCCCTTATCTTCCATATGTATGCCATGGCACTCTCTTACACACACTTTCACAACATATGAAACATGCCCACACACACAAACACACAAATATATATGGAGAGAGAGAGAGAGAGAGAGAGAGATATTGAGAGAGAGGTGCTCCAAATGATCAAAATATTAGTGTGGTTGATATTATGTTTTGGGGTCATTGGGTAGACATATGTTATTTTTATTTTTTTAAAGAATATTTTTTAATTATTATTTTATTTATTTTTGGAGAGAGAGACAGAGAGAGATAGACAGAGAGGGAGAGGGAGACAGAAATGGGAGCGCCAGCAGTGTCTCAGCTGCTACGAATGAAATCCAGATGTGTGCGCCCCCTTGTGTTCAAGTGCGGCATTGCACCCTTGCATCACTTTGCATCTGGCTAAACGTGGGACCTGGAGATTGGAACCGCTGGACATTGGAACCAGCGTTCTTAGGCTTAGCAGGCAGGCGCCTTCACCGCTAAGCCATCTCTCCAGCCCGACATATGTTATTTTTAATAATCAAAGATCGCTGCATTATCAGTTATCACTTTGTAATAAATATATTCTAAAATACATATATTTATGCAAATAAATGAGAAGTGACACTTACATCATTTTCAGTGGGAGACACCATAACATGCTTAGACGAGCCTGGTTGTAAGTGGCTTCCCTTTCCCGTGGTCTTCTTACCTTTCGGGGCGGAACTCCTTGGGCTCTGGCCAGTACTTTGGGTCTCGGTGAAGAGCAAAAATCGGTACAATCACCTCTGTGTTTTTGGGAATGAACACCCCATCAATTTCAACATCTTTCTTACTGATTCTCTGAATTCTGGTGGCAGTTGGGTATAACCTGAGAGTTTCCTTCACCACCATGTCCAGATACTCCATGTCTTCCACGGCATCATAGGTGGCAGGTGCCTGGACAGAGATAAGCAGACTTTGGTGAAATGAGATTTGGGTGTAACTCTCCAGTCGATATATGTAGCACTGTTGAATTGTTGCAGGCTCCAAAATTAAATACAGATTGGTAAGTTACCTTACCACTCATTAAATATTGTATTTACTATTATTTATTTGACCTGCTAAAGACCCATTGAAATGTGTAGAATGAATAGAGGAGACATTATAGATAGGGCCTGACCCTGGGACCAAAACAAAGACCTTATCGTGTATTGCTTTTCTGTCTCATGTAAGGAGATATGGCCTATTATGACATTCCTACTCAGGCAAAACAAACTACAGACCCTGTCGTATCTCAATAGAGAAGCGTCAAATTTATATCTAAGAAAATATAATGTGGAGAGTGACAAAATTAAATTCAACCCATGTTTGGTAACTCCTTTGACTTAAATTAATTAGGTTATATTAATGTTGACATATAATTTGGAGAGAAACCTTATACTAAATAGAAATAGTATATTAAACTGATACTGAGTAACTTTAGTAAGAACTATTTCCTTTCAGTCCCATCATAATAAAAGAATGTTACATGTGGGTGCTATCTGGCCATACAATTGGAATTCTAGTGAAAAGTCCACTGAGCCACAAACTTTGTGGTTGCACCAACCTTCTACTTGTTGCTTCAGAGTCTGACTTGGGGTCTGAAGAAGATAATTTGTGTCTATCTCACTGACAACCTACTCACAAAGTCTGGGTAACCTCAGACCCCCTAGCCTCTGGGTTTGGGAAGAGATGTGGCTGTCAATTCATGGGGCATTGGAAAAGCACAATGTAGTGGTTAAAAGTTTGGTGCAGGAGTCAGACTCCTTAGCCCACACCTTACCTTGTTCCCCTCTACCTACATGACTGGAGAGAGGAAATGTGTAGGGCAGAGTACAATCCAGCCAAGGACAGTCTCACTCAGTCAACAAGCCTCCTGGCTAAAGAAGTTCCAGTAATAACACAGCTAATTATCAGGCATCTGACCAATACATGCTTATTTGTCAATGTCGTTGAGTTATCACAGATGTTTCTGTGTGGTGTCTTTGTGAGGATAGAGAGTGGATATGCCAGGATAAATGCTCTGTATTACAAGGCTTTTATTTTCCCATGATTAGAATTCATTTCTTATGTTTTTTTTTTCTTGCTTATGTCTTTAGACCCATTGTAAATATTGCTGAAAAAAAGTAATGCCTACTCTCTTTGTAAGTTTCCAAGTGATGAGAAAGTGTTCCTGTCAAGGCTTCACCTCCTTCCCCCATCTCCACTTCCAGGTACCATGCACTCACCTTATTGGGCAGAGACGCATCAATCTCCTCCTGCAGTTTCTTCTGGATATCAGGGTGAGTGGCCAGTAGATGTACAACGAAGGAAAGAGTGCTGCTCATAGTGCCATAACCAGCAAAAATGAATACCATTGATTGGACCGCAATCTCCAGATTGGACAGAGCTAAAAAGAGGTCAGAACTTTCAGCTGGTCAAGAGTAGAAGTTGGGAGATTAATGACACCAGCACTTTCTTGTGTTTTCAATTAAAAAAAAAATAGCAAAATAGTGCTGGAGAGATGGCTTAGGGGTTAAGGCGCCTGCCTCCTAAGCCTAAGAACACTGGTTCCAATCTCCAGCAGTTCCAATCTCCAGGTCCCACGTTTAGCCAGTTGCAGTGACGCAAGGGCGCAACACCGCACCTGACCACAAAGGGGCGCACACATCTGGATTTCGTTTTCAGCAGCTGAGACACTGCTGGTGCACCCATCTCTGTCTTCCTCTCTCTCTCTCTCTCTCTCTCTGTCTCTCTCCCAAAAAATAAGAAATAAAAAAATTAGCAAAATAAAACTTAACTTCCAGGAGTGTGGAAGGCAGGGGAGGGCAGAGGAAATCAGTAGATAGAGCAGGTGAAAATAGAACTATTTAACTTTGTATTTATAAAAGAAGCAGTGCACACTAATGTAGGGCGTGGTGGCGCACGCCTTTAATCCCAGCACTCGGGAGACAGAGGTAGGAGGATCGCAGTGAGTTGGAGGTCACCCTGAGACTACATAGTGAATTCCAGGTTAGCCTGGGCTAGAGTGAGACCCTACCTCTAACCACCCCCCCCATCCTAAAAAGTGTCGGGGAGGGGAGAGAGTTTCTAGAAACACTGTAGGGCTGCAAAGAGAAGGACTGGCACAGCACAGAGACACAGTCAGGCACTATGCAACCGACACACAACACAAACTCCAGAGAAAGAAAGGGCTCCCACACTTTCAAGACTGCTCACTGGTGCCATCTAGGGAAGTCCGGTGGGATTTTTCAGGTAACACTTCTCAGCTGTAGAGAGAAGAGCCTGTGTTTTTATATCTCCAATCCACTACCCCATCATCTCAGTGAACAACCAGAGAATGGATCAGTGTGGATACGGGAAACTCATAACTTGGATCCAGATACTCGACTCAGTTCCATTTGGGTGAGTGTGCAAGCCTCTCAGAAAGGGGAAGAGACCAGCTCTCTATGAACAGTAACAGGGATGCTGGGACCGAGAAATGAGAGGCCAGTGCCCACGGAACCAGTCGGAGGAAGAAGAAAAGCAGAAAACAAAAAACACTTAGAAGAGAATAAATTTTGTGAGAGGAGTGGATAAGCAAATGAGTATTTAGCATTTTTTTCCCTTCTCTTAAAAAAAAAAAAAAAAAAAAAAAACTTTATTTTTATTTACTTGACGGGGGGGGGGGGGAATAATGCGTGTGCCAGGGCCTCCAGCCATTGCAAACGCCTGATGCATGCACCACCTTGTGCATCTGGCTTACGTGGGTACTAGGGAATTGAATGTGGATCCTTTAGCTTTGCAGGCAAGCGCCTTAACTGCTAAGTCATCTCTACAGCCCTAGACTAGCATTTTTATGAGAGAGAGAGAGAGAGAGAGAGAGAGAAAGAGAGAGCGAGAGAAAGAATTGGTGTACCAGGGCCTCCAGTCACTGCAGTCAAACTCCAGGTACATGTGCCACCTTGTGTGCATGTGCTACTTTGCATGCTTGCAACATCTTGTGCATCTGGCTTATGTAGGATCTGGAGAGTTGAACATGGGTCTTTAGGCTTTGCAAGCAAGTGCCTTAACCACTAAACCATCTTTCCAGCCCTAGATTAGCTTTTTTGGTTTATTTTTTATTTATTTGAGAACAACAGACAGAGAAAGAGGCAGATAGATAGAGAGAGAATGGGCCTCCAGCCACTGCAAACGAACTCCAGATGCATGTGCCACCTTGTACATCTGCCTTACGTGGGTCCTGGGGAACTGAGCCTCGAACCAGGGTCCTTAGGCTTTACAGGCAAGTGCTTAACCACTAAGCCACCTCTCCAGGCCCTAGATTAGCTTTTTTTTTTTTTTATGAGAAGGTAATCAGGAAGAAGGAAAGATGGATAGGGAAGGAGAGACAGTTTGCTTATACCCTTAAATATAGACATTACAATATTTCTATTTCTTTTTCTCTGTGTAAGTGTTTGATTTTCTTAGCTTTGCTTACTTAAAAGATCTAAAAGTAGAGCAAGGCAGCACAACAACAGAAGAGAACAGAACAGAACAGAAGAGAAGAGAACAGAAGGCACTCTCACAATAAGCCTGGGCTCGTGGTTTCAAATTTCACCTCTCACTAAAAGAAACGCCCCTGGGCCTTGAAGAAGTGGCTGATTCCAGGAGTGTCTATAGAAATTGAACAGAAACCTAGAACATCTTCACCAAAAAGCAAGACATTACTCACACAATGGTAGTTGGGGAAGATACAGGAAAGTCTGAATGTTGTGATAATCAAGAAGGAGGTATATCAATACACAGTTGTCAAAACCCATTGAATTTCAAGGACAGGATTGAACCTCAATTTGCAGTATGGACTTTGGTGATGATTGTATGTCAATGTGTATTCATCAGTATGTCGTGTGTACCACTCTAGTGGAGGATGCTGACTCACTGGGGGTGGGGTGGGGGGGGGGGACGCTGTATGTATATGTGGAGCCAGAGCCTAGAGGAAATCTCTCTTCTTTGACCGAGATGAAAACTGCTCAGACAATAAATCTTATTTCAGCAGTTAAAATGAAAAAAAAAAAAAAAAGAATCACAAGCAAAGCACCCAATGAGAAACCTGAGAGAACAAGAAATAGAAAATAAACAATGATAAAAAGGCAGTAGATTTGGGAATATGTAAGGTCAAACTGATATAAGTGAATATACTAAAAATAAGCCAATTGATACTCTATGTTAACTGTTGACACATATGTATATATAATGATGAAATTATAATATTATCATCTTGCCATCATCATTGCATTAATGGATGAAAAAAAATCCAAGGATAATTAAAGCGATGGCAGAGAGTAAAGTGTGAGGAGGAAGTATACGAGTCCTGGTGGATTCTCCTTGAGCCCGAGTCATCACAAAAGGGAAATGAACCTTATGTCATTTGAAGCTGGTGGACACACTTCCACCGAGTACTGTGTGAGCGTCACTCTCTTGGACACTGCTCCTCCTGACCGGAAGCTCTCGAGGCAAGTTTCCAGGCAGAGGTTCTGATGCAGTGGTCTGGATGAGGCTGGGGACCCAGCACGTGTTCTGAAGTACATGCCCCCACATTAAGGGCTTTGGGGCATGAAAGGTATGCCCTGCAGGTTTTGAGCATGCATATGCTGCTTGCTTCTAGAAAGTTCCTCTGGTTACTGTTTCAAATCCTTGTCTGGTTCTATGATATATATGGGAAGGCTCCTCTGCCTTGAAAACCATCTACACATTTCCAGGACATGCCCCTCCTCTCTCCTTCCCCATCTGTCAATCAAAATACTTTGTTGGTTACCTTTTGGGACTCCATGTCATTGGAATTCTGGGTGTTCATCATCAGCTGAAGAAAATCCACTCGGTGCTGAAAGACCAAGATTTCACAGTAAATCCGCTGTGACGTCAGCAGCGAATAAGGAGGGCACACTCTAATGTCCTTTCTGAGAACATACTCCTTCAAGGCCCAAATCGGGCTGGAGTTATCTGAGTCACTGAATAAAAACAGTCATCTTGGGCTGGAGAGATGGCTTAGTGGTTAAGGTGCCTGCCTGCTAACCCTAAGAACACTGGTTCCAATCTCCAGCGGTTCCAATCTCCAGGTCCCACGTTTAGCCAGATGTAGTGAAGAAAGTCCACTCAATGCCGCACTTGACCACAAGGGGGCGCACACATCTGGATTTCGTTCGCAGCAGCTGAGACACTGCTGGCGCGCCCATCTCTGTCTTCCTCTCCCTCTCTGTGTCTCTCTCTCTCTGTCTCTCTCTGTGTGTCTCTCTCCAAAAAAAAAAAATAAATAAAAAATAAAACGTTTTTTTTTTTTAAAAAACAGTCATCTACATACTCCAAACTTGGGAGAGCAAGAAGTTTCCCTGAAAGAAGAGCAGCTGTCATGTTGGGCCACTTCCTGCCCTTGCATCTCTGGCTTCTGAACAGACTTCTAGCCATAAGGGAGTCAGTTCCTCCTCCTCTCATACCTGGATACCTGCTTGCTTTGAGCAAAGCCCTGGACATCCATTGTTTAATCTTGTGCCTTATGCTTAACCAGTGGTTAAGGTACTGCCATTTCTAAAGTTCACTGCCACGTTTATGTGAGCATCTGCTAGCACTCCAAATTCCCAGAATACTACAAAATCCTCAATGATCCCTCAGGTACCACCCCACCGCCCCTCTTCATGAAATATCCCTGTGTCAGCCTTGAGGGAGAGCAGGGCTAGCCAGGGGGCCTTTCACTACTCAGAGAAGACCTCGCTCTGGTTCCACACAAAAATTCACCATGCTTCCTGACAGAGCCTTCTAATGGAAAATGTGTGACTGTCTAGGAATTGAAATGATTCCTTGTCATATTTTACCTCCTGGTTAGCTTCCAGGCGATCTTTTCTGGTCCTTTTTACAAAGTCTTGGAAAAATGTTGTGGCATCACTTGAATACATGGAGATATTCAATTTGTCGTATACTCGGTAAAGGAATGGAAAGAGTGCTGTGGGAAAAGTTACAGAACTCACAAATAAGTGAAAATTGACCAGTGCACCCTCAAATAATGCTGAAAGAAAAATCAAGATGATTTAGAGGAATTCTGATAATATCAATGAAACTGTAGATACAAAATTATGAGATAATTATAAAATGGCCGGCAATTGTGGCACATGCCTTTAATCCCAGCACTCGGGAGGCTGAGGCAGGAGGATCCCTGAGAGTTCCAGTCCAGCCTGAGACTACATAGTGAATTCCAGGTCAGCCTGAGCTACCTCAAAAAACAAACAAACAAACAAACAAACAAAAACCAACAATAACAAAAAATAAGATCAAGTGGTGCCCAGAGGCAATTCATAGCTATAGTTTCTTTTTCAAGGTAGAACCTTGCTCTAGCCCAGGCTGACCTGGAATTCACTATGTAGTCTCAGGATGGCCTTGAACTCACAGTGATCCCCCTATCTCTGCCTTCTGACTGCTGAGATTAAAGGTGTGCAACACCATGCTTGGACAAAGGTTGCTTTTTCATATAAAGAGAGAGAACTCCAGATGCATGCCCCACTTTGTGCATCTGGTTTTACATGGGCACTGGGGAATCAAACCCGGGTTGTTAGGCTTTGTAGGCAAGTGCCTTAACCACTGAGCTATCTCTCCAGCCCCAGCAATAAATTTTTAAAGAGCTCAGATGACATAAACAGCAAGCTATCATTTCAGCATACATAGAAGGAAAGTAACAGACAAACTGGAAGCTAATGAAATTCAGAATAAGGAATATAGCAAATATCTCTATAATAAAGTGGAGAGTCCTTAGGGTACATGCCCAGGGTCAAATGGTCAAACCATTTTTAGGCTTTTGAGAAACTTCCACACTGTTCTCTATCATGGCTGTACAAGTTTGCATTCTCACCCACAGTGAATGAGGGCTCCTTCCCCCCCCCCAACACACACTCCCACCAACATTTGATTTCTTGATGATAGCCATTCTGACTGGAGTGAGATGGAATCTCAAAGTCGTTTTAATTTGCATTCCCCTGATGGCTAAAGATGTTCAACATCATTTTAGATGTTTATGGGCCATTTGTGGGAAAAAGTACATTTTGATAGCAAAGCAGTATTAGGCTAGCCTCACAGTCCAATTATAATTCTATCAGCTGTGAGTCTGGAATGCAAAGAAATAGGCAGATTGACCTTCTTCATATTGCTTCTGTCTGTGCTCAGGATATTACACTGCTTGTGTTTCTACTTACAGAAGTTAAGATGGTAGACCAACGCCATTCACTGACATTTTATTTTAGATTTTAATTCTTAAGCTCATGTTTTTAGTGGTGATGTTATGTTAATAAATTCAGTCATTCCAGGTTTGTGAAAAAAATATATAGCACAATACAACCCAAAGTGGATACTCTGAAAATATCATCAAAGTTGGAAAATTTCTAAGCATGTTCACCCAGAATAAAAAGAGATGATTCAAATATTTAGCATCTGAAATGAAAGTAGAGAAATACCTGTTGACATTTAAAATACAAGCATGATTATAAATGATTTCTGTTGACAATGATGTCACTATAACAATGGTGCAAGTTTAAAAATTTAAATGAAATGGACAAATTCCTAGAGAGACACAAATAGTTGAACCTGACTCAAAAAGAAATACAAAATAAGCAGGGCTATAATATGAAGATGCTGAATTTATTATAAAAACCCAAAAGAAAAACTCAGCTCCAGATGGATTCAGTGTGGAATTCTACCAAATACTGAAAAGGATATCTAAGAGTTATTTATCACAAGCATGCCCAAAACCTAAAAAAATAAGCAAAAAATTTCAAATTTTCTTCTTTAAGAAGCATATTGCTCTGTTACTAGAACATCTCATGAAAAATAAACTATTGAAAATGCAACTTATAAGTATGGGTACATAAATAAATCAGCAAGAGACTAGAAAAGAGAAACCAGGAATATGTAAAATGAATCATATGCTATAACCACATTGGGGTTACCCCGGATGCAAAAGGGTGTGAGACAGCTTATTAACAGTTTGCATATGCAAGGCAAGTGCTCTATGACTGAGCTAAAACACAGTCCTTATGTTTTTGAGGCAAAGTCTTGGTATGTAACCCAGGCCTATGCTTCACAAGTTATGGGATTACAGGCATGTTCCTCCTTGAACGACAACAAAATGTTTTGCTCCATGGTAAGACCCTATTTCTGAGCATAAACATGTGCTTCAGGTGCCAAACAAGTGAGAAATCAAGCAGGAAATGAGCTGGAAGGCTGCCCCCTTCTGGCAGCTGTCATAGTGCTAGAAAATATTGTGTAGGCTGCTGGCGAAGGAAATTCATCAGCAGTCTTCACCAGCAGCGACCCTGCAGAGTAAAAGGACAGGTTGGAAAGAAGGGGTTCACAAGAAGGGTGCTGGGGAAAGGGTCAAGGAGACAAGGAGACAAGCAGGTGTCCATGATCAAAATACATTATGCACATGTAGGAAAATTGTCAATAACAAAGTGAAAAACGAGAACCTCCACACTGATTTCCACAAAGGCTGGACCAGATCACATTCCCACCAACAGTGTAGAAGGGTTCCTCTTTTTCTGCATCCACGCCAACACTTATTGTCATTTGTTTCCTTTTTTTCAATTATTAATTTTTTTATTGCCTCCTTCTATACTTACATACAAAAAACACATGATATTTCCCTCCCCTCCCCCATTCCACTTTAGAACTCCAATCTCCATCATATCCCTTCCCTCTCTCCATTAGTCTCTCTTTTAATTTGATGTCATCATCTTTTTCTTCTATTTTGAGGGTCTTGCGAAGGTATTGCTAGGCATTGCAAGGTCATGGATATCGAGGCCAATTTCTGTCTGGGCAGTTGCATTGTAAGAGGTCATACCCTTCCTTTGGCTCTTCCATTCTATCTGCCCCCTCTTCCGCAATGGTCCCTGAACCTTGGAGGGTGTGACAGAGGTGTTTCAGTGCTGGGCACTCCTCTATCCCTTCTTCTCAGCACTATGTTGCCTTTTGGGTCACCCCAGTGGTCATCGCCATCTGAAAAGAGAAGCTTCTCTAACCAGAAGTGAGAGTAGCATTAATATGTGAACATGAACATTAAGTGTAGTGCCCCCAGGGCAGCTTGGTGGGAATAATATATACATTTAGTCAGACAAGAGCAGGCTTTATACCCCTAAGGCTCATGACCTCACCTGCCATAGACTTTTGCTTAGGTTTTTCAGTATCAGGTATGTATTCCCTCCCGTAAAGAGGGCCTTCAGTCCAATTATGGAGCAGTTGGTTACCCCAAGAGTAGACATGCCACTATTGCACCCGTTCAGTCATTGGGCCTGTATGGCCAAACTTGAATATTCAGTGTCCACTGTTTTCACTGCTGATGACTTCCGTCTCCCATACGGCTGCATGCAGTGCAGCTTTTTCCAGCTTTCATTGGCTGGTCTACAGGGAGAAGGTTTTCTGCTCAGCACCAGCTTCTTTCTCAGTGACCTTGCCTCTCAGGCAAGAGATGTCTTCAGCAATAGGGTCTTACTATCTGTTTCTCAAGGGACACCAAGGGCTTTGGCAAAAGCCTTTAATGTTTTGGAGGCTACTGGGACCTCCTTGGCCAACAACTGCCTGGAACGTATCCCATCCCAGGCACTGAAAATTTTCTAGTAACAGTCTACAGCTTCTAGAAGTGCCATTATTCAAAAAAGTAGGTTTATATAAGTCTTATTCACAATATCTTGAATTTAGATTGACCCTCCCCCTGCTCTTCTTTTACGCATTCTCTTCCCATGGCCTCGCTTAGGCCATTCCCCTCCCTGTAATCTGTTCTTCTTACATATGTCAATACCATACACTTAAGTGTCATTTGTTTTCTTGATGGTAGCCATTCTGACAGGAGTGAGATAGACTCTCAAAGTAGTTTAATTTGCATTTCCCTGATGGCTAAGGATGTAGAACACTTTTTTAGATGTTTATACGCCATCTGTATTTCTTCTTCTGAGAACTCTCTATTTAGTTCCATAGTGCGTTTTTTAACTGGGTTGTTTGTTCTTCTTGTTCTGTTTTTTGAGTTTTTTTTATTTATTCTGGATATTAATCCTCTGTCAGATGTATAGCTGGCAAAGATTTTCTCCCATTCTGTAGGTAGTCTCTTTGCTCTATTCACAGTGTGCTTTGCTGTACAAAAGCTTTGTAATTTCATGAGATCCCAGTGGTTGATTAGTGGTTTTATTCCCTGAGCAATTGGGGTCATATTCAGAAAGTCATTGCCTATGCCAATATGTTGAAGGGTTTCCCCTACCTTTTCCTCTAGCAGTTTCAGAGTTTCAATTCTGAATAATGGTACATCTAGAAGCTATAGATTGTTACTAGAAAATTTTCCGTGCCTGGGATGGGATACCTTCCAGTGAGTTGTTGGCCAGGGAGGTCCCTGTAGCCTCCAAAACATTAAAGGCTATTACCAAGGCCCTTGGTTTCCTTTGAGAAACCCTCACTTGCCTGAGTGAAGCAAGCTGAGAAAGCAAGCTGGTGCTGAGCAGAAAACCTTCTCCCTGTAGACCAACCAACTGAAAACTGGAAAAAGCTGCACTCCATGCAGCCGTATGGGAGACAGAAATAGTCAGCGGTGGAAACAGTGGACACTGGAAAACTCAAGTTTGACCATACAGGCCCAATGACTGAACGGGTGCAATGGTGGCATGTCTGCTCTTGGGGAAACCAACTGCTCCCTAATTGGACTGAAGGCCCTCTCTATGGGAGGGAATACATGTCTGGTACTGAAAAAACTAATCAAAAGTCTATGGCAGGGGAGGTCATGAGCCTTAGGGGTATAAAGCCTGCTCTTGTCTGGCTAAATGTATACATTATTCCCACCAAACTGCCCTGAAAGCACTACACTTAATGTTCATATTCATGTATTAATGTTACTCTCACTTCTGGTTAGAGAAGCTTCTCTTTTCAGATGGAGATGACCTCCAGGATGACCCAAAAGGCAAAATAGTGCTGAGAAGAAGGGACGGAGGGTGTCCAGCACTGACCCTCCAAGGCTCAGGGTCCATTGCAGAAGAGGGGGAGGAAAGAACGTAAGAGCCAAAGGAAGGATACGACTCCTTACAATGCAACTGTCCAGACAGAAATTGGCCTCAATATCCATGACCTCGCAGGGCCTAGCAATATCTTTGCAAGACCCTCATAATAGGAGAAAAAGATGATGACATCAAATTAAAACAGAGCCTAATGGAGAGAGGAGGGGATATGATGGAGAGTGGAGTTCTGAAGGGGAATGTGGGGAGGGGAGGGAAATATCATGGTTTATTGTCTGTAAGTATAGAAGTTGTCAATAAAAAAACAGAAAGGAAAAAGTTAAAAAACAGTTTAAAAACTTTTAAAAAATGCTCCTTACTTAATTATACTCTTAAATTATTTATCTATCTATCTATTTATTTATTTATTTATTTATTTATTTATTTATTTAAGGCAGATAGAGAGAGGTGGGCACACCAGGGCCTCCAATCCAAACTGATGCACTCAGGTGAGGCAGAGGTCCTGGGGAGGATTGAACCAGGATCCTTAGAGTTCAAAGGCAAGGATACCCTGAGACCCCATAATTAATTCCAGGTCAGCCTGGACCAGAATAAAACCCTACATCAAAAACAAAATTACCAATTTTGCAAAAAAAAAAAAAAAAAAGAATAAAATAAATGGAAAAAATCCTATTTAGGAATGAATTATACTCTTAAAAAACTATTTATTTATTTATTTATCCCAGGCAGATTAGTGTTGTTGAAAGAATGGATCTTTACATATAATACACTGTACATTAGTAGCATTTCTGGACATTTTGTCAAAATTGCCACAAAAATTCAAACTGTCAGATGACTCATAATATGAAAACAATCTTGTGCATCTGGCTTCATTTATTTATTTGAGAGAGAGAAGAAGAGAGAGAAAAAATGGGTGCACCAGGGCCTCCAGCTGCTGCAAACAAATTCCAGATGGTCCTTTGGCTTTGCAGGTTCTGGGGAATCGAACCTTATCCACTAAGCTAACCACTCTCTCTCCAGCCCTCATATTTCTTGATTTCAGGTTTTACTACAAACTTTAGTAATGTGGCACAAGATAGACATAAAGATCAATGGGAGAGAATGTAGATTCATGAATAAGCCCAGTGGTCCCCACTGAATTTTCAGAAAGGTGCCATGACTAATGAATGCACAAAGCCATTGTTTTCAACAAATGATTTAGGGGAATCTGGATACATACACAAGTATAGAATATGACCTTGACCTTGAACCATGTATCAGCTAACTCAAAATGGATCAGAAGTCTAAACATATTTACAAATTTAAATATTTCAAAGTTGGCTATGGGGTCTTGGCAATGAAGTCAAAACACAAGTAACAAAAGAAAAACAATACATTGTAAATAAGAATTTAAAAAATTGTAAAAGAGCACCATCAAGAGCTGGAGAGATGGATTAGTGGCCTGCAAAGTCTAAGGACCCATGTTTGACTCTCCAGATCCCACGTTAGCCAGACGCACAAAAGTGAGGCAAGTTCAAGGTGGCACATGCCCTCTAGGTGGCGCAAGCGTCTGGAGTTTGAATGTAGTGGCTGAGGCCCTGGTGTACCAGTTCTCTCTCTCTTTCTGTCTTTCTCTCTCTATCTAAAATTAAAAAAATAAAAAAGAGCACCATCAAGAAAGTAAAACAAAAAGTGCTCCCACAAAAGGAATTGTTTTGAGAATATATGAAAATTCTTATGAGTCAACAACACAATCATGAGACATCAACTGTACATGAATAAAGGACCTCATCATACATTTGTCTAAAAGAGATAGTAAAATATCCAACAGTGGAGAGATGGCTTAGCGGTTAAGGCGCCTGCCTGCTAAGCCTAAGAAAGTCAGTTCCAGGCTGGAGAAATGGCTTAGCAGTTAAGGCATTTGGCTGTGAAGCCAAAGGATCCTGGTTCAATTCTCCAGGACCCACGTAAGCCAGATGCACAAAAGGCACATGCATCTGGAGTTTGTTTGCAGTGGCTAGAGATCCTGGCGTGCCCATTCTTTCTGTCTGCCTCTCTTCTATCTCTCTCTCTGCTTGCAAATAAATAAATAAATTTTTTAAAAATTCTTATTAAAAAAAAAAAGAAAAAGAAAAAGAAAGTCAGTTCCAATCTCCAGGTCCCACATTTAGCCAGATGTAGTGATGCAAGGGTGAAATGCCCCACTTGCCCACAAGGGGGCACACACATCTGGAGTTCGCAGTGGCTGAGAGGCTGCTGTTGTGCCCATTCTCTATCCTCTCCCTCTGTCTGTGTCTCTCTCTGTGTCTCTCTCCAAAATAAAAATAAATATTAAAAATGCTTTTAAAATATCCAATAGTGTACATTATCATTAGCACAAGGAAAATGCAAATAAAACCACACAGTACTAGAGTTCTTCATATCCACTACAATATTAGATGAGATATGGAGAAGCTAGAACTGCTGTTCCCTCCTTATCTACTGGAAAAGGCATTTTCTTTGCTTGTTAACTTGTTACATACAAAATAACTTTACGACTCAGCAATGCTGCCCAAGAATATATTCAGAAACCATGAAGATGAGTGATCAAATACTGTCCTGTGTAGAACTGTTCCTAACAACACGTTTTACAATAGGTACAATGTGATGTTAACCTCAAATGCCCAACAACTCTACAAAACATTATTTGTTCATAGAAAATGAAGTATAAAGGCTGGAGAGATGGCTTAGGGGTTATGGTGCCTGCCTCCTAAGCCGAAGAATGCTGGTTCCAATCTCCAGCGGTTCCAATCTCCAGGTCCCACGTTTAGCCAGATGCAAAGTGACGCAAGGGCGCAATGCTGCACTTGAACACAAGGGGGCGAACGCATCTGGATTTCGTTCACAGCAGCTGAGAGACCGCTGGCACGCCCATTTCTGTCTCCCTCTCCCTCTCTGTCTATCTCTCTCTGTCTCTCTCTCCAAAAATAAAAAATAATTTTTAAAAAATTTAAAAAAAAGAAAATGAAGTATAATTCACTTGAAAATATATTGATAAGTAAAAGAAGCTAGTCACAAAAGCCTACATAGCCCATGATTCCATGTCTATGAAATGTCCAGAGCACAGAACTCTATAGACGCAGGAAAGTGAGTTAGTGGTTGTTTAAATCCAGGTGTTGAGGTTGTGGTACAGAGGACCAAATGTTCTCAGTGGACAAAAGTATTCTATGATTGACCGCGGTGATGATAGACATGTTGACATGACTTTGGATGTGTGTAAAAATGTGGTCTACATTTTAAGCTGGTATGTTATATACCATGTGAGGTGATATTTTGAGGGAAACAAAGAGAGTAGAAGTAGCGTACATACCCACAGAGAATAACAATGGATTGAAAACACCAAATTTTGTGAGCTTCCTGGCATTTTCCACAAAGGGATCCTTTGGGTTGTTCAGGGAACTGACATTCACTCCAAACAATGTACTAGTGATCACATCCATGCTGTAGGCTGCCAAGATGCTGAGTAAAGGGAGAGAGATGAGAATTTAACATCTGCACTTATTCCTAGTCATTCTGCTGTATTAGCATGATGAAGTGTGAGGTAATTCACAGGTCTGGACAAGAGAAGCAGAGCCACGTACTGTCAGAACCACCTGCTGGGACATCGTAAGGTCTAGGCACTCGTCACCTTCAACATGAGACATGAACCAGGCGCCACTAAGGCAACTGCCCTAGTTGTGTGGGGGATGAAGACATGAAAGTGAGTTGTCTAGCTGAATGGCCTCAGTCCCATGGACCAATAAGCACCGTGCTTTAAAAAGGATTAAGTGGGGCTGGAGAGATGGCTTCGCGGTTAAGGCGCCTGCCTGCTAAGCCTAAGAGCCCGGTTCCAATCTCCAGGTCCCACGTTTAGCCAGATGCAAAGTGACGCAAAGGCGCAATGCCGCACTTGCCCACAAGGGGGCGCACGCATCTGGATTTCGTTCACAGCAGCTGAGAGTCTGCTGGCGCCCATTCTCTATCTGTCTCCCTCTCACTCTCTCTCTCTCTCTGTCTCTGTCTGTGTCTCTCTCCAAAAATAAAAAAAAATAATAAAAATAAAATAAAAATAAAAATAAATAAATAAATCAAAAGAGTGAGTCTCTCCACATGCGAAGAGCAAAGGCTCCTACCCTGCCCAGGGATTAAAAAAAAAAAAAAAAAAAAAAAAAAAAAAAGACATATAAAAAGGATTAAGTGTCTAGGTCTTTTCCTCATTTCACACTAAGTCTCCAAAGATGATTCCTCTTCAGAACTTTCTAGAGCAGAAACACCTTATTCTGGTCACAGAGGAACATCATCTGTCTTCCACGCCTGCTCAACCTCCTAAGGCACCTTCATTCTTCCAACTCCAGGGAGCTAAGTTGTCCTGAGGGAAGAAGACCCTTTCTCTCCCTGCCTTTCCTGGGAGATGCTCCTTTTAAGGGACCCATTGCAGTTGTCACACCATATACCCCCTTTCCTTGGGACTGTGGAGTAACTAAATGCTGGGAATTTCAGCTCCCTGGCAGGTAAACGGAGGGTCCCCTGGCAGAGCTCAGAACCTGAGCTGCCCCGGTACTCACTCTTTCATGCTGACCGGCTTGCCTTTTGCTGCTTCCCTCCTCAAGTTTTTCACCAACGTATCTCCAAACTGCTCAATGATGGGGAACATCTAAGCACAAAACACGTCTCTGTGAAGACTCAAGTCCCAGGAGAATAAGATCTCCAGTCAGGAAGGTAGTAGTGTTTTATAATAGTTTTTAGTAGGTTTTAAAAAAAATAATTTTTATTTTATTTTTTATTTGAAAGAGAGAGAGTGAAAGGGGGAGAGAGAGAGCGAGAGAATGGGTGCATCAGGGCCTCCAGCCACTGCAAACAAACTCCAGAAGCATGCACCACCTTGTGCATCTGGCTTACATGGGTCCAGGGGAGTTGAACCTGAGTCCTTAAGTTTCACAGGCAAGTGCCTTAACCACTAAGTCATTTCTCCAGCCCATATAGGTTTTATCTAAAAATATCTTATTTGAGAGAGAGAGAGAGAGAGAGGTAGATAGAGAGAAGGAGAATGGGCATGCCAGGGCCTCTAAGCCTGCAACAAACAAATTCCAAATGCATGCGCCACCTTGTACATTGGGCTTCATGTGGGTTCTGAAGAATCAAACTTGGGTCCTTAGGCTTCACAGGCAAGTGCCTTAGCCGCTAAGCCATCTCTCCAGTTCAATACAATAGGTTTTTAAACATATTTATGGGGCTGGAGAGATGGCTTAGCGGTTAAGGCGCCTGCCTGCTAAGCCTAAGAACCCAGTTCCAATCTCCAGGTCCCACATTTAGCCAGATGCAAAGTGACGCAAGGGCACAATTCCGCACTTGACCATAAGGGGGCGCACGCATCTGGATTTCGTTCACAGCAGCTGAGAGACTGCTGGCATGCCCATTCTCTATCTGTCTCCCTCTCCCTCTCTCTGTCTGTCTCTCTCTGTATCTCTCTCTAAAAATAAAAAATTAAAAAAATATATTTATTGCCGGGCGTGGTGGTGCATGCCTTTAATCCAAGCACTCGGGAGGCAGAGGTAGGAGGATCACAGTGAATTCAAGGCCACCCTGAGACTACATAGTGAATTCCAGGTCAGCCTGAGCTAGAGTGAGACCCTACCTCAAAAAAACAAAAAAAAAAAAAAAAACATATTTATTTACTTAGAGAGATAGAGAAAGAAAGAAAGAATGGGTATGCCAGGGTCTCCTGTCAATACAAAAAGAAAAAAAAACACACACAACAAAACTCCAGATGCACATGCCACTTTGTACATCTGGCTTTATGTGGGTCCTGGGAAATTGAACCCGAAATGTAGGCTTTGCAAACAAGTGCCTGTAACTGCTGAAAATCTCTCTCCAGCCAAATGCTACAGTTTTCTTGAAAATTTATTTTTATTTTCTTTTTGACAATTTCATATATGTATATAAGATATTTTGATTTTACTTACCCCCTGTTTTCCTGCCTTCTCTCCCTTTCATTCCTGCTGAAGGCATTCTTTGTCCTAACTTGGCCCCTAACTACCTTCATGTTTTCTAGGTGTGTGTGTGTGTGTGTGTGTGTGTGTGTGTGTGTGTGTGTGTATCTGTCTGTCTGTCTGTGTCTGTGTGTCCCATAGAGTCTAATTACAGTTTCTCGTGTGGGGTGAAGGAGGACTTATTGCCCAGAAATGGGCATTTTACCAGTGGCTAAACTTCTAAAGAATATGTGTGCCCAGTCCCCCCACACCCACGAACTGTCAGTTGCTCTTCTGGAAGGAGTGGGGTGTCATGAGCCCCTTTCCACCAGTGATGGACAGGCTTAACCTGTGCAGGAAACCACAGCTGTAGGAAGTTCAGTAGTGAGTTTAGCAGCCTTGGCATGTCTGCACGGTGCTCCTACTGAGCTTTCCTCCCACCCTCCAGCTCTTCCATTCTCTCTATCCCATCTTCCATGGTGTTCCCTGGACCTTGGCAGGGCTGAAAATAGAAGTCCTGTGTGAGACTGAGCAATCAGCAGTCGTTTATTCTCAGCAGTGTGACTTGTCTGCTGGAGGCTGAGAGCGTCACAAACCTATAGACATAAATATAAATAGTCCGAAGGCAGTTTGACCATAATGAGTTTTTATTTTTATTTTTATTTTTTTTGGTTTTTCGAGGTAGGGTCTCACTCTGGCCCAGGCTGACCTGGAATTCACTATGTAGTCTCAGGGTGGCCTCGAACTCATGGTGATCCTCCTACCTCTGCCTCCCGAGTGCTGGGATTAAAGGTGTGCGCCACCACGCCTGGCCATAATGAGTTTTTAAATAGGTCAATAAACTAAAATCAATAGACAAATAGCCTTCTTAGGACGTTCAAATTCAGAAAACTACATCTTGGAAGGAAAGTGTAATATTAGCTTCTATATATATTCCAGATGCCTTCTTTACACTCCTAATTAAAAGTGATTAAAAAAAAAATAAACAGCCGGGCGTGGTGGTGCACACCTTTAATCCCAGCACTCGGGAGGCAGAGGTAGGAGGATTGCTGAGAGTTCGAGGCCACCCTGAGACTACATAGTTAATTCCTGTTCAGCCTGGACTAGAGTGAAACCCTACCTCGAAAAACCAAAAAAAAAAAAAAAAAAAAAAAAAAACAGAGGGCTGGAGAGATGGCTTAGGGCTTAAGGTGCCTGCCTCCTAAGCCTAAAAACGCTGGTTCAAATCTCCAGGTCCCACGTTTAGCCAGATACAAAGTGATGCAAGGGCACAATGCCGCACTTGACCACAAGGGGGCACACATCTGGATTTCATTCGCAGCAGCTGAGACACTGCTGGGGCACCCATCTTTGTCTTCCTCTCCCTGTCTCTCTCTCTCTCGTCTCTCTCCAAAAAAATTAAAAATAAATAAATAAATAAAAAAAAATAAAATAAACAGAGATGTATCTGGATTAAATGAGGTCACAGAACAAATGGACATAATAGGTATATACAGGACATTTCATCCAAATGCCGCAGAATACACATTCTTTTCAGCAAAACAAACAAAAAAAAAAGTGATTTTATTTTCTTACACTCTTCAACCTTCCCTTGGTGAAGGCTGGAGACAGCAGTGCTCGCAATCTCTTCCATTCTTCATCCTCAGATATGTGGATGGCTTTTTTTAAAAATCCAAGTGGACCAAATTGCTAGAGTCCAAAGAAAAATCCGTTTTAGCCTTCGAATGTCTGGAGAGCTCCACAGTTGCAGAACATGTATAAAGCAGGCATCATTTTAGTGACAATTATGTATCTGCTAGGTGGAAAGCCTCATGTTAGATGTTCAGTAAACATTTATTAAGGTTGCCTTAGGGCTGGAGAGATGGCTTAGTGGTTAAGGCACTTGCCTGCAAAGTCAAAGGACCCAGGTTCGATTCCCCGGGACCCCTGTAAGCTAGATGCACAAGGTGGCACATGTGTCTGGAGTTCATTTGCAGAGGCTAGAGACTCTAGTGTGCCCATTCTCTCCCTCTCTTCTCTCTCTCTCTCTCTCAAATAAATAAATAAATAAAATAGTTAAAAAATAAAAAAGTTGCACCTCAACTTATAAGAATTCAGAGGCGCACAGCCACCTCCTGTGGTATAAAGCCTTCATAGTATAGATTCCCTTTAGATGTCATTCCCTCTTGTAGAGGCAACTGTTCCTACAGGAAACAGACGCTGGCCAAGTCTAATGCATCCTCTGAGGCTATGCAGGGTAAAAGGCATTGATGACTGACAGATGGCAAACTGGCAGCTAACTGTTGCTTTAGAACTATTTTGTATTTGCATGTATCCCAAGCATGAACAATTTCAAAAAGACATGCTTTAGTGTGTTATTTAATTAATAATAGCACATCCTTAAAGGAGTGGATGCGTATTTGTTATTTTGAAGGAATAAGGCAGTAACATAGAAATCCTAGCTCCTTCATTCTTCATGGAGGGACATGGACAAAAAGAAAGAGAATTCTATTTTCCTGACACAGACGTTCTTCTATTTTTATGTCTATTTTTAAAAAAAATTTTTTAAAAGATTTTATTTTATTTATTTATTAAAGACAGAGAGAGGGAGAGAGAGAAAGAGGGAGAATGGGCACTCCAGGACCTCCAGCCACTGCAAACAAACTCCAGACACATGCACCACCATCTGGCTAAGGTGGGATCTGGAGAATTGAACCAGGGTCCTTAGGCTTCACAGGCATGTGCCTTAACCACTAAGCCATCTCTCCAGCCCTTTATATCTATTTTTGATTCTAAAATGTAACCTTCCAGTGACCCTTTATGATTAAAAACTCATCAGATATCAAGAGAGGGAAACATTCCCCACATGACAGGGTGTCTAGAGACAGAGCCTTCATTTAACAGCACACTTACTGGTGCTGGAACTCAGGCACTTACGCTTTCATGGCAAGAGCATTACTAACTGAGCCATCTCCCCATCCCCAAGGGTTATATTTTTAGAAAGTGGGGCTGGTGAGATTGCTTAGTGGTTAAGGCACTTGTCTGCAAAGGCCAACGACCAAGTTCAATCCCCCAATACCCACATACAGCCAGATGCACAAAGTGACACATGCCTCTGGAGTTCCTTTGCAGTAGCTGGATGCCCTGGTGCATCCATTCTCTCTGTCAGTCTCTTCTCTCTCTCTGCTTGCAAATATAATTGCCATATATATATATATATATATATATATATATATATATATATATATATTTTTTTTTTTTTTTTTTTTTCAAAAGAGCAAGCCAGGCATGGTGGCGCACGCCTTTAATCCCAGTACTCAGGAGGCAGAGGTAGGAGAATCACCAAGAGTTTGAGGCCACCCTGAGACTACATAGTGAATTCCAGCTCAGCCTGAGCTAGAGTGAGACCCTACTTCGAAAAACCAATATTTAAAAAAAAAAAAAAAAAAAAAGAGCAAATGCCTACCCGTCTGTTTGTGAAGACAGAATAACATTCTTTCACCAGCACTTTCTTGATCATGTCTGGGTCTGTGATAGCTAACACAGGTTGTCGACCCTCATACAGCCTGTATTGGGAAAGCAGAGTTGATTAAACCCGACAGGTGGAGCTGTGCCCAGGCATCCAGACTTTGATGCTGATGCCACAGAATCCACGCCTCATTGTGCAACAGACAGCGACACAAGCTCCTGGCTTAGCTGAGGGATTCTGACCACAGAAGACAGTGGTAATGTCATCAAGTGAAGGGGCATATAGATCAAGCAGGTAAGCGTAATGGCAAAATAGCTCTTCAAAGACACCATAGTGAGCTGGGTGTGGTGGCGCATGCCTTTAATCCCAGCACTCAGGAGGCAGAGGTAGGAGGATCGCCGAGAGTTTGAGGCCACCCTGAGACTACATAGTGAATTCCAGGTCAGCCTGGACTAGAGTGAGACCCTACCTAGAAAAACCAAAAAAAAAAAAAAAAAAAAAAAGACACCATAGTTAGAGTTAACGTTGGGGTTTCAGTTAAATCTAGGTATGCATACGCGGACATTGTCCATACCATTCTTCAAAACTTTTTGTAAGTTTAAAGTATTTCAGTGGGGCTGGAGAGATGGCTTAGCAGTTAAGGCACATGCCTGCAAAGCCTAAGGACCCTGGCTCATTTCTCCAGGTCCCACGGAACCAGATGCACATGGTGGCACATGCGTCTGGAGTTCATTTGCAGTGGCCGGAGGCTCTGGCATGCCTGTTCTCACTCTCTCTCTCTCTCACCCACTCTCTGTCTCTAAGTAAATAAATAAATAAATCTTAAAAAATATTTATAAAGTATTTCGGTGTCTGGGCTTAGGGTGTAGCTAGGTAGGCAGGGTAGTTGTCAAAATGTATGAGACCATGGGTTGGTATGCTACAAAACAAATAACTAAATAAATGAATAAAAGTAATAAAAGTATCTACATCGAAGATATTCAAATCAGTGAAAAATTCAAGACAAACTATCACATGCTGTTAAGGAATGATGCGGCAAGGCACAGTTGCTCTGGGGCCATTAGATGCACAGCACAACAGGTGCTTAGCGGTGAGTCGCGTGGTCGTTATGAGGCACATCGATCCAGCACAGCCTCTGTCCAGCCCTGTGGTTCCTGAGGAAGGACAGAGGAGAGGCAGGAATAGGCAGAGCCTCCGCCCACCTGCTTGCGGCTCACAGCACAGTGATGACACCCCTTCCCAGGCTCTCACCAGCTCCCAGCTGCTCTGAAGGGAATAGCTGCTGCTGCTGTTCAGTCATAAAGGACACACGCCCAAAATGATGTTTAAAAATAGCCTGCTTCTTTCCTTCAAGGTCAGTAGTATGTGTTCAGTAAGGGAAGACTTGAATACGCTCATATTTTAAAACGTTGGCTTGAAATTTTAAAAAAATACACAAAACAAGTGGCAAGAGGCCCTAGCATGCCCATATTCATTTTCTCTGTGTCATAAATGACTAAAAAAAAAATTTTTTTTTTTTTGGTTTTGCAAGGTAGGGTCTCACTCTGGTCCAGGCTGACCTGGAATTAACTATGTAGTCTCAGGGTGGCCTCGAACTCTCGGTGATCCTCCTACCTCTGCCTCCCGAGTGCTGGGATTAAAGGCGTGCACCACCACGCCCGGCTAAAAAAAATTTTTTTTTAACAGTAAAACAAGTGCTGGATAGATGGCTTAGCATTTAAGGCGCTTGCCTGTGAATCCTAAGGACCCAGGTTCGACTCCCCAGGACTCACATAAGCCAGATACACAAGGTGGTACATGCGTCTGGATTTCGTGCCTATTCTCTCTCTCTCTCTCAAATAAATAAGTAAATTATTTTTTTTTAATTAAAAGAAAGTTAAACAGAAAGAAAAGTCAGCAGGGTATGATGACACACACCTCTAATACCAGCCTCTGAGTTCTAGTTCAGCCTGGGAGACATAGCAACTCCAGGCCAGCCTGAGATACAGAGACTTAGTCTCAAAAAGCAAGCAAACAAGCAAATAGGGCTGGAGAGATGGCTCAGTGGTTAAATATTCTTGCTTGCAAAGCCTGAGAGCTTGGGTTCGACTCTCTAACATCCAGATGTAAGCCAGATGCACAAAGTGGCACATGTGTATGGAGTTCATTTGCAGCAGCGATAGAGCCTGGCCTTCCCATTCTCTCTCTCTCTCGCTTCCCCATTCTCTCTCATTCTCTCCCTCTTAACTTAATTAATTTAAAAAAAAAACAAAGTTAAGCAAAAACTGAGCATAAATCTGATTACCTATTTTCCTGCTAACTCATCGTCACAGAACAGATGTTAAATTTAAAAAGGTACAGTGGTGTTTTTGCTTTTAGCTAACAGAGTGTCCATACGGGAAGGGAATACTACCATGAATTCAGGAGCACATATTAGATGCATCTCCAATGAGACATTTTGTGCAATTTATTATTTTATTTATTTTTGGAACATCTTAGTCCAGTGGGGACCTTACTGGATACATCTTAGTCCAGTGGACCTCAACATCTAGTGACACGGGGAACCCTTGCAGGGTGAGCTTCTGAAAGCTTTATAACAGACACAGGTGTCCCAAGAAAGTCTGGGCTCACGTAGTGCTCACACAGTGGGATGCATACTTATGGAAGTTTCCAGAATACTTACCCCCACATTTTCCCATACTTTTTATAGCACTCTATGTCAAATTTCCATATACCCTGGGAAGTGAAACAGAGTGAAAATGCATTATTGTTTTAAATGTATGTATCCATCTCTAACTGGGACACAAATAATTCAAACCCCAGGAGCTCAGACCAACTCTCCCTCACTGGCAGTTAGAGATGAATTCTTCTTTAAAGTCTGATGGGAAGGAAGAAAACACAGGGGATATTTGAAATGGGGAATTTGAATACACTCTTGAATTGTCTGTTGTACACGACAACTAAGCAATGGTTTTTCATCTGAGGTGGGTTTCGGGTGCTTGTATAGTCACCAAGACAACAGGCAGAAACGGAGGCAGCCTGGGATGTGCACAACGCCTCTGTCAGGGTCCTTTCCATTCACCTGATGGCTTCTGTATCATTCTGGTGTCGCTGGGAAATTACAGACGCTGCGGGCCCCTATGCTGTATCAGGGCTGTGTCATGCTCTTTCAGGACGCTACGTGAGCCAGTGAGAGGAGGGTGACAGCGGAGTGGACCTGCCTTCCAGTGCTCCTGCTCAGCGTGGGAGGATGGAGTGCCCCTCACGCACCACACTCAGGAAATTGAATTTTGGTTTCACTGGTCATCTCTGAAACCTTAAAACAAATGTGCCTGATGGTAAGTGAGTTGCCAATTTTTTTTTTTTTTTTTTATGGTGACAGGGTCTCCTGTAGCCTTACTTGTTCTTGTACGAACTGTGAGATGGAGGATGACCATGAACTGATCCTTCCACCTCTGTGTCTTGAGTGCCAGAACTGGTGGCACCACCTGGCTTATGTGGTGCTGGGGATGGAGCCCAGGGCTTCATGCATATTTAGCAAACCCTAAGCCCTCTGCCAAATGAGCAACATCCCTAGTTCTCATGGATTTTTTGTTTCTTTTTTTTTTTTTTTTACCTTTCTTTTTTTTTAAATATTTTATTTTTTTATTTATTCATTTGAGAGAGAGAGAGATACAGAAATAGGCAGGGAGAGAGAGAGAGAGAGAGAAAAAACAAAGGGGCGCCATGGCATCTGGAGCCACTGCAAAGCTGCTCCAGATGCATGCTACCCCCTTATGCATGTCTCTGGCTCTCTGGGTCCTGGAGAATCAAGCCTGGGGCTGGGATCCTTAGGGTTACAGGCAAGTGCCTTAACCACTAAGCCAAAGGATCCCAGTTCAACTTTTTTGTTTTTTTTTTTTGGTTTTTACGAGAAGTCACACTGGCCCAGGCTGACCTGGAATTTGTTTGTAGTCTCAGGTCGGCCTCCCTCATGTGATCCTCCTACCTCTGCCTTCCGAGTGCTGGGATTAAAGGTGTGTGCCACCACACCTGGCAGATTTAAACTGTATGAAAATAAGCCCTATTGCTGGGAAATGTAACCCAGTAGGTAGAGTACTTGCCTAGCAGGCACGAAGCCCTGCGGGCGATGCCCAGCATGGGATATAGTGGGCCTGGTGACACAAGCCTGTAATCCTATGATTCAGGAAGTGGAAGCAAGAAATTCAGTGTTCTCCTCAGATACCACAGGGAGTCCGAGGCCAGCACAGGGGGCATGAGATGGTTTCAACGTCACCACCTAGAAAGTCTATTGCAGGGTAAATATCCTTAAAAAAAAAAAAAAAAGAGTTCATCTGGGAAAGCAAAGAGGACATTATTGCTTTTTCAGATGAGAAAAAATTGAAAGTATGGGATTCTTAGACAAATGAGCCATGATTCCTTTATTGGGAAGATTTAGAATCTACAAAGTAAACCTGGAGTTTTGGGGAAGGAAATCTGGGCAGAGAGCAGCCTGCACATGGGCTTTGCTGCTGGACTTCTGCACATGAGTTTAGGGCTGACAATCCAAGAGCCTGTCCTTTTACAAAGTGCTGGGCCTGCATATCCATAAATAGCCTTGAAATTTATAGTCCATGTGGTACATATTGCATTCTATTAACTAAACTATTTAAAAATTTTTTCTCAAATCACCTTTTCTCTCCTGATTTTGAATAATGATCGTGATTCAGTCTGAAAAATCCAATACGTATGGCTAAATATCTGAGGGTCATAGAAAAACATCCCTTTACCTCGTACATGCCTACTCTTCTCAGATTATGCAAAGGGCTCGTCTACACAGGAAAAGAAGGAAACTCCCCAAGAGCTGTCATTGGTAGCAAAAGCTTGATTAGAGCTACGGAAATGACCACAGGGGAAGTGGCACTTCTGGAGAGAGTTCAAGCAGAAGCATGTGCCGGAGCTGTTCAGCAGAAGGGGAAATGCCATTCCTGAGATCTGATGCGAATCCAGAGTGCACAGGTTGCTGAGGAACCATTCAGTGTTGTACTTACTTCTCATTAATGGGACAAAAGCACCAACCCATAGCAGCTGATGGGACGAAAGGATTTCTTTTGACTTATAGTTTGTAGGGGAAGCTTCATGATGGTAGGGGATAGCACTGCATGAGCACAGGCTGGACACCACCTCTGTCTCGGCAGGCGGAAAATAGCAGCAGGAGAGTGAGTCAGTGAACATTGGAAAGCTAGGAGCTAGTAAAACTTAAGGTCTGTTCCCAGCAGCACACCTCCTCCAGCAAGGCTCCACCTCCCGAGTCACTATCAGCTGGGAAACCAAGCGCTCAGAACACATGCACGTATGGGCAGCATCTGGCTCAAACCTCCGCAAGCACACAGGTTGCTAAGGTGTCACTCAGGAATCTTTTCATTCTTTTTTTTTCCCAAATACTATGTGCCTTATGGAATCATTACCGGAAATAAGGCAAAATCCTCTCTCAGTGCTCACGATGTCTACCTGTCAATTTATGAACATCAAATGATGAGGTACCAGAAATCTGGGCTTTTTACCCTAAGCACCAAACACTTGACAACAAAATGGCAAGTTTGGGTCATGATCTGGGTTTGGTGCATCTGTGAGCACACACATGCGCAATTTCTGAAAGCCCGAAGCAGTAGCATTTCCTCCCAAGGACCTTTGTACTGACGGAACGAAGCCAGAGCTGTCAGTCATAAGAAGTAAAGCAGGGACTTGAGACAACACTCACCTTCCTGTAGGCAAGAAGTGTCCCCAAGAAAGGCAGAGGTTTGGGGCCAGAAATTCCTAGCTTCCTAAAAATTCCATGTGAAGAGGTCCCATAACTAAAAGATGAAGGAGAAATCCAGATCACAGGAATATAGATATACATATATATTCACGAGTTACTATGTATAATTCATACATATAAGTTACTGACTATAGAACTAGGACAGTGAAGTGAAATATAGGCAATAAATAAAAACAAAAACTCTAAGAGCAATGGTCACATTCCACTCATCCCATTTTCCACTTTTTCTGAGAGACTTCTTTAAAAGAAAAATCACAACAATTACATAAAAGCAAATAAAGTTTTTTTTCTTTTCTTTTCTTTTCTTTTTTTTTTTTTTTTTTTTTTTTTTTTTTTTTTTTTTTTGGTAATGCTTAATGAGAAATAGAGCTAGAGAGAATTGGCTTGCCAGGGCTCCAGCCACTGCAATCGAACTCCAGACACATGCTGCATCTTGTGCACATGTCAGCTTTGAGCTAGATCAAGAAACCTTATGCGTCTGGCTTACACAAAATCTGGAGAGTTGAATAACAAAAGAGAAGAACAGGCAAGTGCCTTACTTGTTACACTATCTCTTCAGCCTGCAAATAAAGTTTTTATGATCCAAGTCATAGAGTTAATACTTGTTAAGAATCCTGTAACTTCAATTTGAGTGTTTCTGAAGGATTCAAGAGAAGTTTTTCTAGGCATTTCATGGACTTATGCCCATAGAAGAAATTGACTATTACCATAAGTGGGTGTTTTCAAGAAACAAGGATATTCTTTTCTAGGGCTCCAAAGGGAAAAAATAGTAGATAACTATATCTAGTCTGTAGCACAGGGCAGTGGAGAGCCCATGACAGCATGGTTATTACAGTTTGTTTGGAAGCTTGTATAGCTTAGCTTTTCTTTAACACGTGAGGGTCTTGTATAATCCTAGCCCATCTCAAATTCTCCTTCTCTGGCATAACCTGGGGGACAGCCATGGTGTTCTTACGTATACAAGTGTTGTACTAGTGTCATAGAAATCCAAACAACTTTCTGAGACCTCTAAGCCTCAGCTGTCAGGCAATCTGCTTGACTCGAGCTATAGCAAAAACTAGATTCCCACGAGACTTGCCACAGAGGAATGAATCCATACCTAAAGCATCCTTTCTTGGCATACATTTCTCCTCATGGAATATAGACTCTCAACTGGAGAAACTCACCCAGTGGACACAGTGCCAGCCAGATTCATATTTACCAAGGTGATCAGCCACCCAGAAGTTAGTTTCCTGACTCTATAGGGTAACTCAACCATCACTATGCCAAAACCCATTGAGGTGAGCATATACTGTGTCTGAATATAAGCAACCCTAATGTCTCTTAGGCAGACCCCCTCTCTCACAGCGTGGGTTCCAGGTCCTTCAAACCTCCCCATTCCAGACAGATGGCAGATTAGAGGAAGAAGACAGGCTGACAGAGAAGGCTGCTGGTCATTGTTTCAGGCTTCTTGCTGAAGGACTCACAGGGTCAGCAAAGTGCAGAAGTGTGGCTTGAAGCTTGTCAGCTGGATGGCTCAGTCCCCCGGGGGTGTTTTCAGCTATAACAATACCCACTTCCATGGTGGTATGTCTTATGTCTTTGACAGATAAGGGGACATGGACGTGTGAATGCCCCCAGCTCTAGGCACACAGAGGACAGGATCCTGGGCAGTTACTCACAGGTAGAGGAGCGCCAGGCTGGTGGCCAGCAGCACCCAGGTTTCCACAGAAAAGTTTGGCATCACGTCCATTGCTACTTTCCCTCATCAATCCCGTCCTCCGACTTCCTTGCAGCTGAGGGTCCTGACTTGCACAGCTGGGTCATCAGACACCCACGTCAGGGCCCAGCTTTGAGTGAGTGAGGCCAGGCTGCAGTGTTATATGCTGGGAAAGGAGGTGGGGCCAGAACTGCAGCCATTAGAAGGAACATGAGTGCACTCTTTGGAGTGGGGAATTTGGGCACATTTGCCACCGTAGCACATCACAAAGGTTCATGCTTACAGTTTAGATTTTCTCATGGTTAATTATCTGTAAGAAATCAATAAATACCCCAGGGAATGTTAATATAAAGATCAAAATTTGTTGACATTTTAGCAAAAATTCCAGTGGAATCACTGACAACAAATCTCCATGCCCACTCTCATTGCAAAACATCTGTCAATCAAGATTACTTTACCCAGCAAAGTTATCCATCCAAATTGAAGGTGAAATAAGGACATTCCACACCAGAAACAGGCTAAAGGAAAATATGATGACCAAACCAGCTCGACAGAAAATGCTTGAAGGGATCCTTCTTCACACTGAAGAGAAAGGAAAGCACACATATAGGGAAACTGGGAAAAATAAATCGTACTTGAAAACCACTTAATACAAGAGAGTAAAGGGGGAAAAAGAAGCCCTGCAAAACAAGAAGATTGGCAAATACAAATACATACCATGCAATAATTACTCCAATGCCAAGAGACTGCCTACAGAATGGGAAAAAAATCTTTGCCAGCTATACATCTGAGAGAGGATTAATATCTAGAACATACAAAGAATTAAAAAAATAGAACAATAATCTAAAGGGGTATGGGGACAGGGGAGGGGAATGTCATGCATTTTTTTGTATGTAAGTATTGAAGTTGTCAATTAAAAAATTTAAATTAAAAAAATAGAACAATAAGAAATCAAACAACCCAGTTAAAAAATGGGCTATGGGTCAGGCACATGCCTTTAATCCCAGCACTCAGAAGGCAGAGGTAGGAGGATCGTCGTGAGTTCAAAGCCACCCTGAGACTACATAGTGAATTCCAGGTCAGCCTGGGCCAGAGTGAGACCCAACCTCAAAAAAAAAAAAAAAGGGCTATGGAACTAAATAGAGAGTTATCAGAAGAAATACAGATGGCCTATAAACATCTAAAAAAAAGTTCTGCATCCTTAGCCATCAGAGAAATGCAAATTAAAACTACTTTGAGATTCCATCTCACTCCTGTCAGATGGCAATCATCAAGAAAACAAATGACAGTAAATGTTGGTGAGGATGTGGAAAAATAGGAACCCTTCTATACTGTTGGTGGGAATAAAATCTTGTACAGCCATTGTGGAAATCAGTGTGGAGGTTCTTGGACAGCTAAAAGTAAATTTACCAAATGATCCAGCTGTAGCACTCCTAGGCATATATCTCACTACCTTAGAGATACTTACACAACCATGTTGATTGCTGCTCTAGTCACAATAGCTAGGAAATGGAAGCAGCCTAGACGTCCCTCCAGAGATGAATGGATAATAAAGATATGGTACATTTACACAATGGAGTTGTATTGAACAGTAAAGAAAATGAAATTATGAAATTTGCAGGGTAATGGATGGATCTGGAAATGATTATACTAAGTGAGGGAACCCAGACCCAGAAAGCCATGTTTCATGTTCTCTCTCATATGTGGATCTTAACTACAGATGTTTAGATTTGTGTGTTAGCTGGAACCAAAAACTGGTAGCAGAGGCCAAAAAGCTAGAAAAGGCTATAAGGCCCGGGTGTGGTGGCGCACGCCTTAAATCCCAGTACTCAGGAGGTGGAGGTAGGAGGATCACCATGAGTTCGAGGCCACCCTAAGACTACATAGTAAATTCCAGGTCAGCCTACGCTAGAGCGAGACCCTACCTCAAAAAAGCAACAAAAAATAAAAAGGAAAGAAATAAAAAGGCTATAAGAGAAGGAGGAGGAGTTAAGGGGAGGGTATTGTATTTATACATAAGTAGAAGAATAGATTACAGGGAGTCGAATGGCCTCAGCGACGTCAGGGGAAGAGATTGAGTAAAAATAGGTGGGGGAGGGTGGATCAAAATTCAAGATATTCTCAATACAACATATGAAAGCCTACTTCTTTGGATAATGGTACAACAAAAAACCATAGATTGTTACTAGAAAATTTTCAGTGCCAGAGATGGGATATCTTCCAGGGAGTTGTTGGCCAGGGAGGTCCCTGTAGCCTCCAAAACATTACAAGCTCTTGCCAAGGTCTTTGGTTTCCCACCAGAAACAGTGGTAGGTTTCTTTATGATATCAGAGGAGGGTAGAGCAATTTTTTTTTTTTTGAGAGAAGATAAGCTTATTGCATGGTAAGGGGAAGAATTCTCTGGAAAGATCTAGACATCTACAAACTGGTACTTCTAAACCTACATGATAAATTGTTTTTCTGTGTGCTGAGAATGGAAGATTACTCTGTTTGAGAGCCCCTGCCTAATACTGAGGAGAATGAAGTAAATGAATTACTCAGAATACTATGTGGTTCAATAGTTCCCCATTTGTAGCACCCTAGGCAGCCAAGAGGAACAAAAGCCGAGCACTTGAAGTCCAGTTCCTGTCATTAAAGTCAGGGAGTTCACATGGACTCTGGGTGTGAAGGATTACTGATGGTATTCTAATGGGTAATGCCTACTCAGGGTTACCTTACAAATTTTCACAAAGACAAAATTAACTTTATACAGCCTACAGATGTGTTTTAAAACTTTTTCAAACTGCTTTTTAAAAAATTTATTTATTTATTTATTTATGAGAAAGAAAAAGGCAGAAGGGGTGCACCTCCAGCCACTCCAAACGAACTCCAGACATATGCACCCCCTTGTTCATCTTGCTTACATGGTCCTGGAGAATTAAACCAGGATCCTTTGGCTTTGCAGGCAAATGCCTTAACCACTAAGCCATCTCTCCAACCCCCAAACTGCTTTTTAAATGTTTATTACTATTATTAACAAGATGTTTCATATGGATACATCATGTGCTGGTACCCTTGTCCCTGCCCCATTCTGCTTGGGGACACTCCTCAGTGGGGTTGCAGGTATTCCTCATGGGGTTGTGCTCAAACTGTTTTTTAACTTAAAACTTTAATCACGGAACTGGAGAGATAACTTAGGAGTTAAGGCGTTTGCCTGCAGAATCTAACAACCCTAGTTCAATTCCCCAATGCCCACTTAAAGCAAAATGCACAGAGGCACATGCATCTAGAGTCCATTTGCAGTGGCTGGAGGCCCTGGCTCACCCATTCTCTCTGTCTGTCTCCCTTCCATCTCTCTCTCTCTCTGCTCCCAAATAAATAAATAAAATTATTTTTAAAAATAAAACTTAGCCCGGCATGGCGGCACACACCTTTAATCCCAGCACTTGGCAGAGAGAGGGAGGAAGATCTCTGTGAGTTCAAGGCCAGCCTGTGACTAAATAGTGAATTCCAGGCCAGCCTGAGCTAGATGAAACCCTACCTCAAAAAAAAAAAAAAAAAAAAAAACAAGAAATAAAAAATAAAACAATAAAATAAAACTTTAGGGGATGGAGAGATGGCCTAGTGTTTAAAGCATTTTGCTGTGAAGCATAAGGACCCAGGTTGGATTCCCCAGAACCCATATAAACCAGATGCACATGATAGCACATGTGTCTGGAGTTAGTTTGCAGTAGCTGGAGGACCTAGTGTGCACATTCTCCCTCTCTCTCTCCCTCCCTCCCTCTAATAAATAAATACAATTTCAATCAGTAAAGAACACATACCAATATAATTTTGTCTCAGACTCTGTATAGGTTTTTTGAGGTAGGGTCTTTCTCTAGCGCAGGCTGACCTGGAATTTACTATGTAGAATCAGGGTGGCCTTGAACTCATGGCAATCCTCCTTTAATTAATTGCCTGGCTACTTTTAAAACTTTATTTATTTATTTATTTATGGTTGTTATTGGAAAGGTGTCTCACTATGTTGCTAAAGTTGTTCTAGAACTTGCTATGATGTATCTCAGCTGGCTTCAGACTTATAATTCTCCTGCCTCTGTCTTCTGAGTGCTAAGATTACGGGCATGTGACACCATACCCAGGTTGCATTATGAATTGTTCATAATGTGTGTGTTCTGTTTGACTTTAGTGAGTTTTCTTGATTCTTCCATCCACCATCAATGTGTTTCTTCATCTCTTGCAGGTCCCCTTGAAATTTTGCAAGAACCTATGTCCTCGTCCTCATCCAGAGAAACCCATTCTTCTGAAAATTGTGTCAAAAGATGGGACTATAAATGGAAGCTGAATTTAGCTCGACTGCTGATGTGTTTTTCAAAAAAAAAAAAAACAAACGTGTTCTGAATACCAAAGACTGATTTACATTGTGAATGAAACCTAAATGCACATGGGCTTAATCTATAGAACTTCTTGATTAACTAGGGATTCCATATTTTTATTCATGTGCAATGAAAATAAAATGATTGCTTACTACCAGATTTGTGTTTTCATCTTCTCCTGTTCAAATGGAACTACAGACATACACCCAGGGTTAGCTTAATCTGTTGCTATCCTATTCTAATGAATAGTTTCAAATTTGCAAATATATTTTAATTTTTATTTACTGACAATTTTAAACATGTATCTATATTTATCTAATCACCTTCCATTGCCTTCTCTTTTTCCTCTCCCCTCCTACTGTACCAGTTCTTCCGGCTAGTCCCTCTTCTTTGATTGTGTGTGTGTGTGTGTGTGTGTGTGTGTGTGTGTGTGTTTCTCCATGAGTGCATGTGTGAGGCCCATGCAGCAGTTGCTTGCAAAAGTAATGGGTTATTGTGGCTGTACCATACACACACAAAAAAATCTCTTCCATCCCCAGAAACCCTTAACAGTCAATAACTCCTCAAAGAGGGATGGGGGCTCATACCTTCCTCCATCAACCATAAAAGAATGGGCTAGAGAGATGACTTAGCAGTTAAGTCATTTACTGGCAAAGCAAATCCAGCCTTGCAGAGCCCTGCACACGCAATCGCGGGCACTCGCCACTGACCACTGCTACACATGAACAGGGAGCCTTTCTGAGTACCACAGGAAGTCACTGACATTCACTGCTGACCCCCACCCACCCACAAACAGGGAGCCAGGCCATCAGGCCAGTGTCCATGCCCTAGCCTTTCTGAGACCCACATGCTTGATCGCCATCCCACTCACCACTGCCCCCCCCCACCCCCGAACAGGGACACAGGCCCCCAACACAGCCTCTCTGAATTCCTCAGGCAATTGCCCTCACACTCACCACTGGATGCCAGGCCAGCAGGCTAGCATCCCCCACCCTAGGTTTTCTGTACCACTGTAATGGGCAGACCACAGAGAAAAAGGAATAGCATGAAAAATCAGAGGCAAGTAAATCCAGGTGGATTGCCCAGTCCCACAATGAATGTCTCTAATCAAAACATATAACAGACAATAGGATTAGAACCAAAAATGAAGAGACAAGCTATGGAATAACATTAACCAAGGAGGTGAAAGACCTTCACAATGAAAACATAAAAGCACTCCAGAAAGAAATTGAGGAGGACTTGAGAAAATGGAAAGACCTTTGATGCTCCTGGATAGGTGGAATTAACATGAAAATGGTGATCTTACCACAAGCAATATACAGATTTAATGCAATACCAATAAAAATCCCAACATCTTTCTTCACAGTGATAGGAAAAAATGATCTCAAAATTCATATGGAATGGCAGAAGGGCTTGGCTATCAAAGCATATCCTCAGCAAAAGAAACTCCTCTGGAGGCGTCACCATACCTGATCTAAAACTATACTACAAAGCCATTGTAATAAAACAACATGGTACTGGCATAAAAACAGGAATATAGACCAATGGAACAGAACTGAGGACGCTGACTTTGGGCCAAGTAACTACAGCTACTTGATATTTGACAAAGGCCCTAGCAATGTATACTGGAAAAAAGACAGCATCTTCAACAAATGGTGCTGGACAAACTGGATAACCGTATGCAGGAAAATGAAACTCGATCCACACATGTCACCATGCACAAAAATCAAGTCCAGATGGATCAAAGACCTCAATATAAGACCAGATACTCTGATACTAATGGAAGAAAAAGTAGGAGGCACTTTCCATGATATAGGAGTGGGAAAAGACTTCCTGAATAAAACCCCAGTAGCTCAGGAAATTAAACCATCACTCAACCATTGAGATCTCAGGAAGCTGAAAAGGTTTTACACTGACAAACATACAATAAGCAGAGCCAATAGATTACCCACAGAATGGGAGAGAATTTTTGCCAGATAAACATCAGACAGAGGCCTCATTTCTATAATCTACAAAGAACTCAAAAACCTAAACAATAAAAAGTCAAACAACCCACTCAAAAAATGGGGCAGAGAACTCCACAGGGAGTTCTCAGAGGAAGAAATACAAATGGCAAACACACACTTAAGAAAAAGTTTAACATCTCTAATCATCATGGGACAGTGGCCTGCTGGCCTGGGTCCCTGTTCCATGGTGGGAGTGGGCAGTGGTGAGTGGGATGGCAGTCGTGAGGAGCTCCAAAAGGCTAGGGCAGCTGTAGCGATGAGATTTCTTTTCATTTCCTCTGTTCTATCCCTTGGTCTACATGTTGGTGGAGGCAAAATCATTCCTGCTGCTTGACATGGTCCTGGCTAGCAAGAGGTTTCCGCATGGCTGGAACCTCATGATAAAACCAAAGCCACTCTGTTTAATTCTTTCAGTGGCAATAGCACTCCTGTCTTTTTTAAGCTTTTAAGAAAAGGAAACTCGGGCTGGAGAGATTGTTTAGTGGTTAGGGTGCCTGCCTGCTAAGCCTAAGAACTCTGCTTCCAATCTCCAGGTCCCATGTTTAGCCAGACAAAATGATGCAAGGGTGCAATGCCGCACTTGCCCATAAGGGGGTGCAGGTGTCTGGAGTTGGTTCATAGTGGCTAAGAGGCTGCTGGTGTGCCCATTCTCTATCTGTCCCCCTTTCCCTCTCTCTCTATCTCTCTCTGTGTCTCTCTCCAAAAAAAAAAAGAAAGAAAGAAAGAAAGAAAGAAAGAAAGAAAGAAAGAAAGAAAAAAGAAAAGGAAACTCAAACTGTTCCCTGCTGTAGAGAAATAAGAGGGCTGAAAGAAAAACCATTTGTACAAACTTATGCTCCCTAAATAAATATAAGAATATGACTAAGAAGGAGTTCTTTGCAAAGTTACAGAAAAAAGAATTACTTGACCCTCCCATTATGACACCAGAAATTCCAAAGTCCACCTCGAGGAGCTAAGGCTAAGGCAAATTGCATGTAGGTTTCCTGATCCTACTGACCCACCTCTACCCTATACATGAATTTATGGTGGAAACTTTGGTCATGAAGTGAAGAAGAATGGAAAAGGGGTACGCTATAGTTCATTGGCCTTTTTGGAAAGGCGTACTCAATCAGGCCCTGCTTGGTGTTTGTTTCCAGAGAACAATAGAACTCTTTAATCAAACAGGTTAATAAGTACTTTGATACGCTTGGCTACAAGGAATGTATAAGAAAGTTAGAAAAGGTCTGCTATTTGCTTGGCCAGAGTTGCACAGCTTGTCTCTTCGTTTTGAAGTTCTGATCCTATTGTGTCTTCTATGTTTTTTTTGTTTTGGTTTTGCAAAGTAGGGTCTCACTCTGGTCCGGGCTGACCTGGAATTAACTATGTAGTCTCAGGGTGGCCTCGAACTCTCGGCGATCCTCCTACCTCTGCATCCCGAGTGCTGGGATTAAAGGCGTGCGCCACCACGCCCGGCTGTGTCTTCTATGTTTTGATTAGAGATATCCATTGTGGGAAGAGGCAATCTAGCTGGATTTACTTGCCTCTGATTTTTCATGCTATGCCTTTTTCACGGTGGTCTGCCCATCACAAGGGTTCAGAAAGCCTAGGGTGTGCGGTGCTAGCCTGCTGGCCTGGGGTAAAGGTGGTGGCAGTGAGTATAAGAGCGATCTCCTGCAGAGTTCAGAAAGGCTGAGGCAGGGACACTGAACTGTGTTCCTGTTTGTGAATGGGAGGGGGGAGCTGCGAGAGGGATGGGGATGGAGATCAAGTGTGTGGAGCTCAGAAGGGCTAGGGTGGGGGCACTGGCCTGGGCTCCTGTTGGAGGGTGGGAGTGGGAGTGGGCGGTGGCGAGTGGGATGGACCTCGCCTGGAGCTCAGAAAGGCTAGGGCAGGAATACTGGCCTGGGTCCCTATTTGGGGATGGGAGGGGGCAGTGGCGAGTGGGACGGGGATCAGGCTCTCAGAGCTCAGAAAGGCTAGGGCAAAATAAGAGACTGGGACCGCGGTGGCACGTAGGCCTCGGAAAGGCTAGGGCGGGACCAGGGTTCCACCCATGGAGCTCTGTGCAATGGGGAAAGCTTGGGGCTGAGGTTCTAGCCTGCTTGCTTGGGTCCACGTGGCCAGCGGTTAAGTTAGAGGAGAGCCTGATGATTTTATTACTCATAACACTTCTACTTTTACCTTCCACAGTCATGCTGATTATCGCCCCCTTTGTTTTAGCTCACGTACTACTGAGCTCCCCTCTGGATGGCTTCCTTTAAATTACAGGAGTTATGCTTCAGACTCTGCTCCATTTGAATCAAAGAAAAGAGATATTTGGGTTCTCACTATGCTTTCCCTGGGAACCTGTGAGTATAAAGATACCCTGTCTAGGGCTGGAGAGATGGCTTAGTGGCTAAGGTGTCTGCCTGCTAAGCCTAAGAATGCTGATTCCAATGTCCAGCGGTTCCAAAGTCCAGCGGTTCCAATCTCCAGGTCCCACGTTTAGCCAGATGCAAAGTGACGCAGGGCGCAATGCCGCACTTGACCACAAGGGGGCGCACGCATCTGGAGTTTGTTCACAGCAGCTGAGAGACTGCTCGCGCACCCATCTCTGTCTCCCTCTCCCTCTCTGTCTCTCTCTCTCTCTCTAAAATTAAAATAAAACATAATTTAAAATTTTTTTTATAAAGATACCCTGTCTAAAGAACATCCTCCAGCTTTTTGGGTGATACTGGTTCAGACTGCCAGGCTGACCTGGAATTAACTATCTCTGGTGGCCTCCCCGATCCTCCTCTCTGCCTCCCTCTGCTGGGATTAAAGGCTCTCTCCCAGTTGTAAAGCGATCCTCTCTCTATTTATCAGCTTCCATCTTAAAATAAAATAAAACATAATTTAAAATATTTTTTTCTCAATATTTATTCTGCCAAAGCAGGAACATGGGAGGTAAAGAACCATCCTCTTACAAAAAGACGCTGGGTAGGAGTGGAAAGATCATGAAGATACATGATGGCGTGCTCTTCCCATGTCTTTTTAAAAATATTTTATATTTATTTATTTATTTGACAGAGAAAAAGGGGGAGAGAGAGAGAGAGAATGGGCATGCCATGGCCTCACCCTGGTCCAGTCTGACCTGGAATTAACTCCTGTAGTCTCAGGGTGGCCTTTGCCTTTGCAGGCCAATGCCTTATCTGCTGAGCCATCCATTCAGCCCTTCCCCTGTCTTTTATCAAAGTCTCTGTGGACAGACATAGACCCCAGGGCATTATCTCACCCAGACTTCACTGATGAGTTTGGTGACCCTCACCTTGTCTCTGTGACTTGCGCAAGAATCATGAGTCCAGCTAAGTTCATGGTTTAATATTCAACCAAAATGCCAGTTAGACTATTTTGTAAGAAAACCTCATTATATTTTACCATCCATTGGCTTTATTTGGATTGTGACATTTCTAGCTTGCTGTTGAATCTTGCACTCACCTCCATTATTTCTCTGGTCCTGTTCAAGAACGAACTTGGGAGCAGAAAACATGGTGTTCTAAAATATGATAAGTATTTTAGTATTTAAGGACATTCTCAAGATTACTTTAGGACATATAGCTATTTTCTCAATATTTATTCTGCCATGTTGTATCTTCTTCCGTTCTCCCTTCTGAACATGGGAGAGTCTCTGTGGCCCTGATTTGTGAGAATGCATCTGTTAAGAGGCTGAGGGAGGCCTTGAGATGGGACAGAGCATTAAAAGAATGTGAACCTGAATCTTGGGTATACACTACTGGTTAGCTTATCAGCAAAAGTCCTTGAACATTTAAACATCTGCTGGGTAGGGAAAGAATTTGGTTAAGTCCACGTGATAAAGATCCCATGAACATCCTAATAAACATGATGGCATCTGTCCTCTTTGTGATTCCCACATTATGTCTTTTCAAAAATATTTTATATTTATTTATTTATTTGACAGAGAAATGCAGGGGGAGAGAGAGAGAAGCCAGAGCATGATCTGTTCTGGCATGCCAGGGCCAGTCCACCCACTGCAAATGAACTCCAGACTCCCATGTCAAAACCTTCCTTTTCCATCCTCTGGCTAAACAACCTGGGTCCTGGGGAATGAAACCAGTATCCTTTGCCACTTTGCAGGCCAATCTTTTCCTTGCACCTTATCTGCTAAGCCAAAATCCATTCAGCCAATGTTACCACTTCCCCCACCAGGATCAAAGTCTCTGTGGATGTTGGGGGATTTCAGACATAGACCCCAGGGAAAACAGCACCTCTATCTCACCCAGACTTCACAACTGATGAGTTTGGTGACCCTGTGTGTTGTCTCTGTGACTTCTGTGAATAACCTGAAGAATCATGAGTCCAGCTAAGTTCATGGTTTAATATTCAACCAAAATGCCAGTTAGACTATTTTGTAAGAAAACCTCATTATCTTTTTCCCATCCATTGGCTTTATTTGGATTGTGACATTTCTAGCTTGCTGTTGATCGTGGTCATTGCACTCACTTCCATTCACTGTCCTCAAATCTCTGAAGCTTTTGAGAATTGGAACTTAGTTCATAGAATCCTTGAACTTGGGAACAGAAAACATGGTGTTCTAAAATCCAAATAATTAATGAAACAAATCCAGATAAGTGCATTTTCATAAAAATACAATTCACAGTAGCTGAATGGTGGGACATTCTCAAGATGACTGACTTCCAGTTGTAGTTTGTATGTAATGTTCCTGCATTTGTCTCCAGCCGTGTGTTGTGATCTGATCCATAAAAAGAATGTTCCCATGTTTCCATGTTGTATCTTCAGTTCTGTTGCTCCCTGGCTGAAGGTCACCTTTAGGGTTCATTAGGGTTTGGTGGGAGGGCACGGACCAGAGATCTTCTGATTCCCTTACCAGTCCCAAACAATCCAAACAGCCACCTTAGCTGCGGTCCAGCTGCAGGTTCCTCCTGCACTAGCTAAGCAGAATCAGGCCAGCAGCTAGTGTTCCCCCACCCTCTGCTCCCTCCACTGTGGATCTCCACAAGCATGTTCCATGACCCCCACCACCACACCTCCACCCTCCACGCCTGCAGGAACCCCACTCACTCTCGCTTGATCCCCCATGCCGCCCCACCCTCCCTCCCTGTGCCTGCAGGAACTCCACTTGCTCACTGTGCTCACTCAGTCCCTAGGCTGCCCCACCCCCACCCTCCCTGCCTATGGGAAACCCACTGGATTGGTCCCTGTGGCGCCCCGCCCCCACCATCTGTGCCTGCAGGAACACTACTTTCTCTGCCCCCCTTGCCGCTGTCCCACCCCCACCCCCACCCCCAGGCACAGGAACTCCACTTGCAAACTCCTCCCCCCCCCCACATATGGTTGTCCAAATTGTCCAGCACCATTTGTTGAAGATGCTGTCTTTTTTCTAGTCTACATTGATAGGGCCTTTGTCAAATATCAAGTAGCCGTCATTACTTGACTCAAAGTCCAGGTCCTCCAGACACAAAATGGCCTGGATATCCATGACCTCACAGTGCCTGACACTACCTATACAAGACCATCATAATAGGAGGAAAAGATGATGACATCAAACTGAAAAGAGAGACTGATTGAGAGGGGCAGGGATATGATGGAGAGTGGAGTTTCAATGGGAAAGTGGGGGGGGAGGGAGGGAATTACCATGGGATCTTGTCTACAATTAAAGAAGTTGTCAATAGAAAAAAATTAAGCCCAAATGGATCAAAGACCTCAATATAAGACTGGAAATGTTACTAGTACTGGAAGAAAAAATAGGATGAGTTTTCCATGATATAGGAGTCGGAAAAGACTTCCTGAACAAAACTTCAGTAGTTCAGGAAATTAAACAATCACTCAACCAGAGGGATCTCATGAAGCTGAAAAGTTTTTTCACAGACAAACATACAAAACCAGAGCCCACAGAATGGGAGAAAAATTTTGCCAGCTATATAACTGAGAGAGGCCTAATATCTAGAATCTACCAAAATCTCAAAAACCTGAACAATAAAAAGTCAAACAACCCACTCACAAAATGGGGCAGAGTACAGGAAATTCTCTGAGGAAGAAATACAAATGGCAAACACACACTTAAGAAAATGTTCCAGCTCACACACAAGTCTATACATTTGTAACTAGGATCCACATATGAGAGAGAACATACGACATTTGGCTTTCTGAGCCTGGGTTACCTCACTTAGTATAATCCTTTCCAGATCCCTCCATTGCCCAGAAAATTTCATAATTTCATTTTTACTTACCGCTGAATAGAACTCTGTTGTATAAAAGCTTATAAGGTAGGGAGGAGAGGGAAGGACTTAAGGGGATGGTTAGTGTATATATGTTAATAGAAGAACAGATTATAGGCAGGGGAAAGGCCTAAGCAAGGCCAGGGAAAGAGAATGCGTAAAAGAAGGGCAGGGGAAAGGTCAATCAAAATTCAAGATATTCTAGCTGGGCATGGTGGCACATGCCTTTAATCCCAGCCCTGGGGAGGCAGAGGTAGGAGGATCGCCATGAGTTCAAGGCCACCCTGAGACTACATAGTGAATTCCAGGTCAGCCTGGGCTAGAGTGAGAACCCTACTTCGAAAAACAAACAAAAAAACATTTCAAGATTTTCTGAATAAGACTTATGTAAAACTACTTTTTTGAATAATGGCACATCCAGAAGCTGTAGATTGTTACTAGAAAATTTTCAGTGCCTGGGATGGGATACCTTGCAGTGAGCTGTTGGCCAGGGAGGTCCCTGTTGCCTCCAAAACATTAAAGGCTATTGCCAAGGCCCTTGGTTTCCCTTGAGAAACAGATGGTAAGACCCTATTGCTGAAGACCTCACTTGCCTGAGAGGCAAGGTCACTGAGAAATCAAGCTGGTGCTGAGCAGAAAACCTTATCCCTGTAGACAAGTCAACTGAAAGCTGGAAAAAGCTGCACTGCATGCAGCCGTATGGGACACAGAAGTCATCAGCACTGGAAACCTCAAGTTTGGCCACACAGGCCAAATGACGGAACGGATGCAAAAGTGGCATGTCTGCTCTTGGGGTAACCAACTGCTCTCTAATTGGACTGAAGTCCCACTCTATGGGAGGGAATACATACCTGGTACTGAAAAACCTAATCAAAAGTCTATGGCAGGGGAGGTCATGAGCCTTAGGGGTATAAAGCCTGCTCTTGTCTGGCTAAATGTTTATATTATCCCACCAAACTGCCCTGAAAGCACTACACTTCATGTTCATGTTCACATATTAATGCTGCAGGCCCATGTAGTTATTAGTTAACAGTTGATGGACTGAGTTTCTTTCCTGTAGGCAAAAAGCACGTTTGCTCCTTGTATCAACAGCCGGTTGTATCCAGAAGTTTTGAGTATTCCAGGACTCTAGAGGGCTCACAGAGATAATTGCATTCAAGGTAGCCTTTGAATAAACTGTATCTGTGGGGAATCCATTTTTAAGTTTAACACGAGAATATAGCCCTGAGTCTTGAGGGTTAGCAAGAGTTTTATATATACCATAGTTTATGTTGTCTTTTTCAGATTGATCTGTGAGATGGGCCCTGTGTGGTACCTTGGTGAAATATTTCTTAATCATCCTTATACCATCTAATAGGGCCAATTATGATGTTATGACATGAAAAGGTGCAGTTTAGCATTAAGGGAGATCCTGCTGTGACAGGTCCCATTAGGGATACAGCGGGGATACATGTGTCATGTAGAGCGTAAGCAGGAGTTATAATCTTTGGGAAGAGTTGGAAATGGGTAAAGTGTGGTAGAAAGAGTCAGATGAATAGAAGTAGGGGTGACATTTTATGATTAGAATGATAATAAAATATGACCATAATAGGAAGGCGAGGCCTGCCTTTTCAGTGTAGGACCAGCTAGACAAGGGTGTGGGGCTGAGAATGATTCCGGGAAGGGCAAAATGGAGGGTGAGAGTGAAGAAGTCAATCTGATGGGTCTGAAAAGACGTAAACGTGCCCTGTAACCAATGGATTTCAGTGCCCTCGAGTAGCTGATCAAAGGTGTGGACTGCAGCAGGTCTGTCAGGAAAAGGTGACAAGGGTGGTCTGGAAAAGGAAAGGATTGGGGGGAAATTTGGAGAGAATGAAAGATGAAACCAAGGAGCAAGATTTTGGAGTCTTGGGATAATGAGTATGACTTTGTGAGGTCCTTGCCATTAAGGTTGCAAGAAGGGGTGTTAGGGCAAAATGGAGGGTGAGAGTGAAGAAGTCAATCTGAGTCTTCCATAGTTCTGCTCTGAGAAAAGAAAGAAAATCTTGGGCAAGAGTAGGGGCTGAAGAATTTGTGGGGTGAAGACGGGGGTGATAGGTCCTGTAACCAATGGATTTAGTTGTGCCCTCGAGTAGCTGATCAAAGGTGTGGTTAGTTTAGTTCACAGCTGTGGTGACCCTTAACCCAGAAAGATTGGGGGTGTCCTCTAGCAGGTCTGTCAGGAAAAGGTGACACTGAGGAAGACTCAGGGCCATTCAGTGGTCTGGAAAAGGAAGCATAAGATTAACGGTGGTCTTGGTGGTTTCTTCAGGGATTGATGAGAGATGGGAAATTTGGAGTTTGGTGGGATTTAGGCGGGTGGAGGAATAGGAGGGAGCTGCTTTCTTGAGGCGTGAAAGATGAAACCAAGGAGCAAGATTTTGGAGTTTGGCAGTCTTGGGATAAGGAGTATGACTTTGTGAGGTCCTTGCCATTAAGGTTGCAAGCAAGAGGGGGTGTTAGGAGAAATATAAACCTGGTCCCCAACTTGGATAGAGGGAAGAGAAGTATTAGGGATAGGTTTGGGGAGGTTTGAATCAGCAGTCTTCCATAGTTCTGCTCTGAGAAAAGAAAGAAAATCTTGGGCAAGAGTAGGGGTATGGAGTATTGTCATTGGGAGATATGAGTAGAAGGATCTTTAAGATTTATGAGGACAGGGAGTGAGTGAGGGGCTACAGCAGGATGGGAAGTGTCCCATGTTAAAGGATGGCTTAATGGTTAAAGCGCCTGCCTGGGTAATCTCCAGGTCCCAGAGGATGCAGAGGTAGCCCACAAGGGGTCGGATTGAGAGCAGACTTCAGGTGGACTGGAATCCATGTGTAGGAGAAAAATGCTAGCTGCCTTCAGAGAGGGTATATAAATGAAAACTTTAAGTTTGGATAGGAGATCCCTACCAAGGAGAGGGAGTGGACTTTGAGGCATGACAATGAACTGGTGAGTTAAAGTTAGGTCTCCAAATTGGCAAAGAACAGGTGGGTTATGGAGGGGGGATGAAAGATCCCTGTAATAGGAATGGTTTTTCCTTCCAGGGACAGTGAAAGACCTGTGGTGACAGGGTTCTGCAGAGTTGAGCCTTATCTTTACAAGCCCTGTCCCCACCAGGAAGTAAGTAGAGAATAGGAGGCCCCACTATCTAAGATGAAAGAGATCTCTTCGTCAGCCACTGTGCCTTTCACCCTGAGTTCCGGGGCCGCTGGGATGTTTTAAATATTTTTTTTTTTGATTTTTTATTTTTTTTTTTTTGGAGAGAGACAGAGAGAGGGTGCAATGCCGCAGAGAGAGAGAGGGAGAGAGAGGTTGAGAGGGAGAATTATGGAGAGGGAGAGGGTATGGAGATTGTCATTGGGAGATATGAGACAGAGATGGACTTCAGGTGGACTGGAATCCATGTGTAGGAGAAAAATGCTGCAGTGTCTCAGCTGCTTTGAGAACAAAATGGACTTTGATGCATGACAATGAACTGGTGAGTTAAAGTTAGCCCCAAATTGTGGGGGGCAAGTGAGGACTGTGGTGGGGAGCACCAGGAAGTAAGTAGAGAATAGGAGGCCCCACTATCTAAGATGAAAGAGATCTCTTCACACTTGCCTTTCATCTGGCTAAAATATTTTTATTTTTTTTTTTATTTATTTGTAGACCACAGAGATTGGAACCAGCGTTCTTAGGCTTAGGAGGCAGGCACCTTAACCCCTAAGCCATCTCTCCAGCCCTGGAGCTGGGTTTTAATTCAGCTGGGGGCCAGGAACTCAGGCCCCATCATTGGGATGAGATGAGAAGGGGACTTGACATGGTTTCCAAAAGAGCCACGTGGGAGGCTAGTCGGACAATCCATTTTCCAGTGTCCCCATCCACCACACTGGACATGCCCTGGAAGGAGGCCGAGGGTTTGGGGTACTCTTTTGCCCAGTGGCCATGCTGGCCACAGTGGAAAGAGGGACTAAGGGGCTGACCCCACTTCCCAGAGATAGAGGGTGAAGCTATGGCTGGAAGCAGTGTAACGTGGCAGCCAGGAATTGAAAGTCTTTCTGGCTCTTTTTCCTAGTCCATTCTTGACATCTTTCTCTCTCTTTGCTGGCCTCCTCCTCTCTACCAACAAAGACCTTGAAAGCCGGATCAAGTAATTCATTTTGGGGGATCATAAGTCCCTTTTCAAGTCTTTGGAGTTTGCGTCTGATGTCGGGGGCAGACTGTCCCTGGAAATGAACATGAAGGAACAAAGTGTCTTCACGGGAGTTTACATCTGCATTAGTGAACTTGGTTATAGCTTCAGATAGGCAGTTGAGGGAAAGGGCTGGGTTTTCATTGGGGCCCTGAGTAGTCTCTTTCAGTTTATCAAAATTCCTTCTGCCATGGGCATTCTGGTGCATCCCGTCAGCTAGACAGTTTACCATATGCTGGAGACGCTTGAGCCTGTGTCTCTTGACTGGTAGTCCCTATTTGGTTCTTGTAAGGAGACAGCTAAATCCCGGGTTGGGAACTGGGGGTGCTGTTGATTCCGTCTATCAGCATAGGACTGGGCTGCCTTCCAAATGTGTTCCCTTTCATCTGGGGTAGGGGTTGAGTTCAAAATGTGAAAATCATCTCTCCATGTGAGAAAACAGATTTGGGTGAGTCTAGTGAAGTGAATTCTATAATGGAAAGGATTTTCTGAGAAGGATCCTAAATTTTGTTCAATAGAGTCCATTTCATTGAGACTGAAAGGATCATCCAGTTTGGGTGTTTCAGGGGGCTAGGGTGAGGGAACTGGGGGAGCAGAGTGAGGTTGAGGAGAAGCAGGGGCAGGAGCGTTATGAGGGGGTTGAAGGAGCAAAGGGGGGAGGGTCTCAGGAGATTGATGTAGAAAAGCAGGAGGAGCCGAAGGGAGGTTGGGGAATGGTATGGAGGGGGTTCATGGACTGGGGAAAAGAAAGTGAGTCTTGTGAGGACTTTTGTTTGGGGAGGTTTTTTAGGGTTTTTGGTAACAGGAGAATTTGGTAGGTAGAACAAGAAGTACAAAGGGAAGGATGGGAGTGGAGGGAAAGAAGCCCTGAAGGTAAGGAACCACGGACCACTTGACATGTCTTCTGAGGAAGTTATTGGGATCAATAAGAATATTAAAACCGGGCTGGAGAGATGGCTTAGCGGTTAAATGCTTGCCTATGAAGCCTAAGGACCCTGGTTCGAGGCTCGCTTCTCCAGGACCCACGTAAGCCAGATGCACAAGGGGGCGCATGCATCTGGAGTTCGTTTGCAGTGTGGCTGGAGGCCCAGGTGCACCCATTCTCTCTCTCTCTCTCTCTCTCTCTCTCTCTACCTGCCTATTTCTGTATCTCTCTCTCTCTAATAAATAAATAAATAAATAAATAATAAAATATTTTTTTAAAAATATTAAGAATATTAAAATGCAGAGGTAGAGGATCAAATTCAGGCCACCCTGAGACAGTTAATTCCAGGTCAGCCTGAGCCAGAGTGAGACCCTACCTCAAAAAAAAAAAAAAAAAAAAAAGAATATTAAAATCAACAGAATCAAATTCAGGCCAGCAGTGGCCATTATCTAAGAAATATTGTGGCCAGATTTGAATGGAGTGGAATTTGGCAGGCAAGAGCTCAGTAAGTTCAGCCTCCATTAAATTAGCCTTGAGGCATGCCAGTGGAGTGTCTTTTGGAACAGATCGTTTAGAGCCCATTTTGGAGGACAAGGACTAGATTGGCCAGTCCCATCAGCAGGAATGTCTCCCAGGCTTAGGGAGGCCAAACCTAACCCACGAATTAGGAGAGGGTGTCCCCACACTAGTAAAGCTTGGGGTGTCAAGTGGAATGACACATGGGAGGTTTCTGGAGGCTCCTGTCATCCATAGACTAAAAAGTGAGAAATTCCTGGAGTTCCTGAGGCCTGGAGTGGGGCACCTCCACCACAGACTGAAAACGAATACCTTGTCCTGAAGCAAGTTGATGAGGGTGTGGATGCAGCGGATCACATGGAGAGAGGCGGGCTGGAGAGATGGCTTAGTGGCTAAGGCACCTGCCTGCTAAGTCTAAGAACCTGGTTCCAATCTCCAGGTCCCACGTTTAGCCAGATGCAAAGTGGCGCAAGGGCACAATGCCACACTTGCCCACAAGGGGGCGCACACATCTGGATTTCGTTCACAGCAGCTGAGAGACTGCTGGTGCACCCATTCTCTATCGTCTCCCTCTCCCTCTCTCTCTGTCTGTCTCTCTCTGTGTCTCTCTCCAAAAATAAAAAAATAAAAATAAATAAAAATAAAAAACATGGAGAGAGGCCTTTAGTCTGGAGTTCAAAAGTCTAGGGGAAGATGAGAGGGAGAGAGAAATATGACCTTGTGGATTACCCAACAGGCTGTCAGAGACTTGGCTGAGCTCAGACAGGGATTTTGGACATTCACCAGGGAGTAGCCCTGGCCAGAACTCCTCAGTCTCCACAAATGAGCTGCTGAGCTCACGCAATCCAAGGGTCAGAGTGAGAGGGAGAAGAGAAGGAGAAAGCTGCCAGGTGTCAAGCTGGCTTAACACAGAGCACCAATAAAGCTGCCTGAGCCACGAGGCCGAACGGAACTTGCACCGCTCACTTAGACAAAAGCCACGAAAGACCAGAGGTCTCAGGTCAGACTGGTGACCATTTAGTCCAATAGTGAGCTCGGCACGTGCCTGGGCTCCCAAGGGAATGATACACCAACAGGAAAGAGGAGAGAAGGAAAGAGGAGAAGGGGAGGGGAGGGCGTGCAGAAGGAAAGCCCCAAAGGGGATCTGAGTCATGGCACCATAATGTAAGGAACGTGTAAGAGAAAAGCAAAAGCCAACACCAGGCTTGATCTCTACTGACAGACTATTTAATGAAACAGCAAGGGACTTCAGCTTTCCCATGGGGTGAAGGCTGAAGCACTGAGCCAGGCTGGGGTGCAAGCTTCTAAGGGGACTTCTAAGCAAAACACAGAAAAAAAACAGCTGTGGTCTGAGAAAGTAGATAAGGAACTGTAGTTCTTTGTGTCTTTGCTCAGAATAAGCATTTTTAGCCAAATTGTCTAGGGAGGATAACCCATCCGATGGTTTCTGTTCCCTCAAGGTTTTCTGAGCTAAGAGAAGTTTAGTTTATCATTCGGGAGTAGACAGGCCTGTCAAGGCCATGCCTCTGAAGTTTCATGGCTGGTTGGTCTTAGGGATAGCCATTAACTCTTTAGTTCCATCTAGCTTTCAGGGAAGTCTATTAACCCTTCAGTCCAGACTCTGGAAAGATAAAAAAAGATTGGGGAGAATTGGGGATATAGGGGGCATTTAGGGGAGGACTGCATGGGCATGAATGGGGGTGGTGACTCATTTTCCAACTACTTCAAGCTGGGGGGAGGCAGTAGCTCCCTGGAGGTGCCCCATGCAGTCCTGTGGAGGTTGGAGGCTTGGCTGATATTCAGTAGCCATGAGGAATTCAGTGACTCTGTGACGTGAAGGCGTGTATTCTGTCTTGAAGGAATTTAATGAGGCATCTGAGTATGCCAGGACCAAAAAGGAGAATTAGCAGAATCATAACGATGGGGCCCAATAAAAAGCTTAACCATGGAAACCATTCCCTAAATTTAACACCTGTCTTTCTGTTGTTGAGTAATATTAGGCTTATCTGTAATGTTGAAGCAGCACATTCCAGGGAATTGCTGGCATTCAATGTGGTGTTTTAATAATAGGAAATCAATAGTAGCTCTATTTTGTAATATTGAAATTTAGACTTCTTTCATTTTCTTGGTTAATTTTTGCCAGAACTCATGCAGTGAGATGAGCAGTCTTACTGAAAACAGAAGCCAATTTTGAGACTCCCCTTCGTATGCCTATCACACGGCCTGAAACAGGCAGGACAAAGGCTGATGCAATGGTGACCTGTTTTGGATCCAATAAGATTGATTAAATGATCATCACAATTGGAGGACAAGTTCCTGATAATTCATCAGGAAGGGAATAGAGAGGGTAGTAAGGGAAGGATCTGTCCAATGGAACAGATTCTAGAGAATTTGGCAGGAAGGGCTTGGTAGGTTGTTTGATTGCAGAGGAAGACCCATCCCTGGGGTAAACATTTGCCAGAAGGCAAAGAAATATTCCTTTCAATGGAACAATTTTGAGTTGAGGGTCAATGAGAAGTTAGGAGGGTGGCATAGATGATGCATAAGCAGTGTTGTTGGATAGGTAGAGAGATTGGGGGTGCTGGTTCAGAGTGGAGCCCAGCATGGTCTTGTGTTGTAAGTCTGTCCCCAGTGACATTAACATGTTCATTACATCTGACAGACAGGCCCATAAGATTATTAGTTGATAATTGATGGACAGAGTTTCCCTCCTGTAGGCAAAAAGAATGTTTATTCATTGTGTCAACAGCCAATTGCACCCAGAAGTTTTGAGTATTCTGGGACCCTACAGGGCTCATAAGGATACATACTTACATTTAAGGTAGCCTTTGAATATAGTGTATCTGTGAGTAATCCCCTCTTAAAGTTAATACAAGAGTATATCCCTGGGCTGGAGAGATGGCTTAGGGGTTAAGGCGCCTGCCTCCTAAGCCTAAGAACATTGGTTCCAATCTCCAGCGGTTCCAATCTCCAGGTCCCACGTTTAGCCAGATGCAAAGTGACGCAAGGGCGCAATGCCGCACTTGACCACAAGGGGGAGCACACATCTGGATTTCGTTCTCAGCAGTTGAGACACTGCTGGCGCGCCCATCTCTGTCTCCCTCTCTCTCTCTCTCTCTGACTCTCTCTGTGTCTCTCTCCAAAAAAATAATTTAAAAAAATTTTTTTAAGTTAAAAAAAAAAGTATATCCCTGAGGGTGAGCAAGAGTTTTATAGATACCATAGTTTATGTTATCTCTTTTAGATGGATCCGTGAGATTTTTCCATGTTCCCTGCATGTCAGGACATGAAGAGGTACAGTTTAGCATTAAAGGAGACCCTGCAGTGACAGTTCCTATTAGAGTTACAGAGGGGACACATGTGTCAGGTAAGGTGTAGATAAGGAACTATAGTTATTGGTATCTTTACTCAGAATAAGCATTTTTTGCAAAAAAAAAAAAAAAAAAAAAGAAAGAAAGTCTAGGGAGGCTATCCCGCCAGACAGTTTCTGTTCCTTCAAGGTTTTCTGAGCTAAGGGAAGTTTAGTTTATCATTCGGGAGTAGACAGGCCTGTCAAGGCCATGTCTCTGACGTTTCATGGCTTGTTGGTCTTAGGGATAATTATTAACTCTGTAGTTCCATCTAGTTTTCAGGGAACTCTATTAACCCTTCAGTGGGTCTTCCCATCTCAATTAGCCTAGACTGAAACTCCTTCAGAGACATGCCCTGAGGGTTATAGCCATCGTAATTCTATAGTCCATCAATCAAAAGTGACTATCACAGAAGGGTCTTTTTGGCTCACAGTGTGAAGGAATGGTGCACCATGGTACAGAAATATTGGGAACAAAACCATGAGGTCACACATATTCAGTGCACAGTCGGGAAGCCCAGAGATGACTGCTGGTGCTCAGCTCTCTTTCTCCTTTTCTTTCAGCCCAGGACTCCAGCCGATGGGATGGTGTCACCTACCAAAGACTCACAGGGTGGGTCTGCTTACCTCCACTGACCTAACCTAGGATCTGCCTAGACTGGAGGCCAAGCCCAGAGATTTGTCTGCTAGGTGATTCTAAAGCCAATCAAGTGGATGATAGAAATCAGTCAGCTCTATTGATCAGTAATCTTTGAAATTATTGATAACATGGATTTGGTTGTTTTGTTTCCTACCAAATATACACTAATGGGTGGTTGTAGCAGACAGCCTCAGGTTGCTGGGATGAACCTCCAGACCAGACACAGTTTATGGGAGAAAGAAAGGATTTATTTGAAGCTTACAAATCCAGGGGAAGTTCCATAATGGCAGAAGACGCTGGCCCATTTTCACAGATCCACGCAGAGAGGAAACCTTCAACAACAAGCAAGCACACTTCAGAAACCCAGGCAAAGCTCAAGCACTTTACGTGTCTTAGACTGGAATTCCAAATCCACTCCACACCTTAGGGCTGGACGTGAGGATCCGCCCACAGTGACACCTCCTCCAGCCAGATGCCTGCAGACCTCAATTACAAACGTTAATAAAATCCTGACTATATTGGTGGCCATCCATTCAAACAACCACAGAGATCAAATGGAAGTGTGTGAGATCCTTCACCAGCTGTCAAGATTACGGAGTACCTCCTGCACACAACTACAGCTCATGCACTGTAACTTTTGATGGAAAAGATAAGAGAAATTAAGAAAGATAGGTAAAAGCTTCATTTAAGCCTCTTTCTTCTGTTTATGTTAGGTTTTAAGAACTTTGATGAATTCTTTTCTGTCACATACTCCTTAACGCATCAGGTTTAGCAGATACAGAGAATGGGTCAGAGTGATGACGAAGATCTTGTGTGGTTCTAACAACTCAGTTGTTGGGTCTCCCCCCATCAGGTACCGGAGACAGCTATTGCAGAGAGACGTCTGTCATGGGATATCTGTCCAAGGTGTTAAATGCCCACCTGGCTTTGTGGACTGCTTTTCTCCTCACCTATCCTTTCACACTCATTTTTCTCAGGGGTGCAGTGTTGCAGAGAGATGGGGGATATTCTCTTATGCAGAACAGTACAACTTACTTTCAGGGACTGCCCCAAGACCAGAGTTCTTTTTTTTTTTTTTTTTCCCCTAGGTCACATAATAATTCTTTTTTTATAATTTATTTTTATTTATATTATTCTAATTTTACATTCATAATGGTAACTCCATTATCTTCCTCCCTGTCCTCCCTCTTCCAAAGGGACCCTCATCAATAGGGAATGTGGGTCATGCATTGTGGGGGTAGTCAAGAGTTCTGGGGGATAGGCCAAGTCTCTGTGCATAATGCCCCAACTTGTGGCTCTAACATTCTTTCTGCCCCCTCTTCCGTGAATTTCCCTGAGCCACATTGGGGGGGATCACTACACCAAAATAAGGCTGAAGGAGATAAACACAGAGACACAGAGGCTCCCAAAACCTCATCACTGAAGTAGAACTGAAATGACCCCAATGTGGCTCTGAGACCAGCATTCTTGAGGTATGTAGTGAAGTCATCAGCTCTGCCTTCCATGTCCAGCCTCTGTTGGAGTGGTCCCATGGAAAGGACTTGAAGAGTCCAAACAAATCCTTCCCAATTCAACTCATCAGGCTATCTGCACTGTAAAAGACTGGGCATATAATTGTGAATAATAAATATCCAAGCAGTGCCTTTAATAATCTTGGAACATGATGAGGGAGAATGCTCATGGACACCACCAATGACATCATGCAGAACAGAGGACAAAAGTAGAATGTTGGAGGGTATGACATTAATTCTAATTGTTAGGGTAGGAAATAATTTTATTTGTTAGAAGTTGTTGGTATTGTTTTGTTCACTTGTTTTCGCAGAACAGTTACGAAATAAGATGATTTGTCTTCCAGGGAGCACAAGGAGATTCAGGACATAAGTATCTCTATGGGAAAAGGTCAGGGGATGGAACTTGCTTGGAAGGACTTACTGTGTTTTGTAATGAGGATGATCATGGAAAATCTAATGGCAATGAATCCCCTGGAGTTTCTGATAAGAATGAATGATCTCTGGTCTTAGAAATACCAATTATTGAGCTGCTTATTGATTTTTTTACATAAAATTAACTAGGGAGTCAAAAAATAGAGGTGAGCATAAACCTTTGTAAATTATCAAGATAAGGAATGAGCCCCGGTCCTCCTCTCCAGACCGTGCACTCATGTTCCTTCTAATGGCCCCACCTCCTTTCCCAGCATATAAACACTGCAGCCTGGCCTCACTCACTCAAAGCTGGGCCCTGACGTGGGTGTCTGATGACCCAGCTGTGCAAGTCAGGACCCTCAGCTGCAAGGAAGTCGGAGGACGGGATTGATGAGGGAAAGTAGCAATGGACGTGATGCCAAACTTTTCTGTGGAAACCTGGGTGCTGCTGGCCACCAGCCTGGCGCTCCTCTACCTGTGAGTAACTGCCCAGGATCCTGTCCTCTGTGTGCCTAGAGCTGGGGGGATTCACACGTCCATGTCCCCTTATCTGTCAAAGACATAAGACATACCACCATGGAAGTGGGTATTGTTATAGCTGAAAACACCCCTGGGGGACTGAGCCATCCAGCTGACAAGCTTCAAGCCACACTTCTGCACTTGGCTGACCCTGTGAGTCCTTCAGCAAGAAGCCTGAAACAATGACCAGCAGCCTTCTCTGTCAGCCTGTCTTCTTCCTCTAATCTGCCATCTGTCTGGAATGGGGAGGTTTGAAGGACCTGGAACCCACGCTGTGAGAGAGGGGGTCTGCCTAAGAGACATTAGGGTTGCTTATATTCAGACACACTATATGCTCACCTCAATGGGTTTTGGCATAGTGATGGTTGAGTTACCCTATAGAGTCAGGAAACTAACTTCTGGGTGGCTGTTCACCTTGGTAAATATGAATCTGGCTGGCACTGTGTTCACCAGGTGAGTTTTTCTGGTTGAAAGTCCATATTCCAGGAGAAGACCTATGCCCAGGGAGGGATACTTTAGGTATGGATTCATTCCTCTGCAAGGTGTCATGGGAATGTAGCTTTTACTATAGGTCAAGTCAAGAAGATTGACAGCAGAGGCTTGTGTGACTCTGAAAAGTGTTTAGATTCTGTGAAAGCAATGGAAGCCTTGAACATTGCTGTATGTATGAACACCGTGACTGAGCCCACGTTATTCAGAGAAGGAGAATTTAAGATGGGCTAGCATTATATGAGGTACTCATGGCTTAGAGGAAAGGAGAAATAGAAAACTTCCAAAATAACTGTAAGAACAATGTGCTCATGAGGTCTCCACCGTCCTGTGTCACAAATTAGATATAGTTATACACCATTTTGTCATTTGAGCATCAGGGGAAAAATCCTTTTTTCTTAAATGAGAATGTTCATTTAATGGAAGAATCCATTTCCTAACTGGACACAAGAAAATGAAATACCCTGAAAATTTTCTACCTGAATCCTTCAGAAACACCCAACTTCAAGTTTGGGAATTTATAAAATATTAACTCTTGGACTGGGAGCATTAGAGGCATTATTTTCTTTCTTTCTTTTCTTTTCTTTTCTTTTCTTTTCTTTTCTTTCTTTTGTTTTGTTTTGTTTTGTTTTGTTTTTGGAGGTAGGGTTTCTCTCTAGCTCAGACTGACCTGGAATTCACTATGTAGTCTCAGGATGGCCTTGAACTCATGGCGATCCTCCTACCTCTGCCTCCCGCGTGCTGGGATTAAAGGCGTGCGCCACCACGCCTGGCACATTATTTTCTTTTATATAGTCATGGTGAACTTTATGAAGTTTCTCAGTTATAATGGAAAAGGACATGGTGAGTCATGTGATCAGTGCCCTGAGAGTTTTTGCTGTTGCTTGTTGCCTATAATTTACTTCATTGGATTGTCATAGTCATGAATGTGTGTGTGTGTGTGTGTGTGTGCGTGCGTGTGTGTGTGTGTGTGTGTGTGTGTGTGTGTGTGTGTTCATATACCTGTGACCTTGTTTTCTCCTTTACTTTTCAGTTATGGGACCTCTTCACATACACTTTGTAAAAAGCTAGGAATTCCTGGCCCAAAGCCTCTGCCTTTCGTGGGGACATTTCTTGCCTACAGGAAGGTGAGTTTTGTCTGAAGTCCCTTCTTGTGACTGTCAACTCTGGCTCAGTTCCATCAGTACAAATGGTCCTCAGGAGGAAATGCTACTGCTTCGAGCTTTCAGAGACTGTGCGTGCGTGTTGGCAAGATTGTGGCGCTCAAGGGGGCAAGCCCAGATCTGTGGAGCACTGCCACTTAATGCTCAGAAGTTGATAGGTAGACATTGTGAGCACCAGAGGAGGATTTGGGGTTTCCAGTGCAGCTTCCAGAAGGCACAAGTGTACTTAATTAGCACGTGGAGAAATGCATGAATGGGGCCCTAAGTGACATCTGAGAAACGTGTGTGCTGTAGAGTCAAACTTTCCTTTCATCTCAAAAGCTGTGGATTAGCATCCTTCCTTTCTTCCTAACAGCTCTGACACAGTATTGGTTGGTTGGGGGCTCACCCATGAACATTTGGGGAAAAGGCACATGCTTGAATTCTCTCCAGAATCCCAAATCCCTTGTCATTCCCACCAAAAAAAAAAAAAAAAAAAAAAAAGTTTTGCCTCTTATGACTTCCTTGGGGGACTTGAAAGACAGACAAGGGCATTTCGCTTTCTTTGCCTGCAATAAAGCAGAGCCACATACATGACTCCAAGTGGAGTGGGAATATATGAGATAGTGCTATTTTTCTATGAACTTCAGAAATTTAGGCATATTATAATTTCTTAA
>JAEOAD010002043.1:0-168877 GCA_036365145.1 Orientallactaga sibirica | reverse complement strand
AAACTACTTTGTAAAATGAAGCGAATCTAAGAAGTTTTACATCTGTTACATTACAGAAACAAGGAGAGTTTGAACCTGCTGCTCTCAACCTTCTTGGTAGTAAAGCAACTGATTCATACAACCAAACTAGCTTTTTCACCCAGTACAGGGTTCGGGAATTCTGAAGAACTTTGCTTTCTAAACAAACGACTTTAGAAATGTGGCAAATCTACTGACTTGTACATCTTGTTAGATTACAGAAACTAGGAAAGTTTGAACTTGCTGCACTCAACCTTCTTCAGAGGGGAAAGCAAACTGATGCCTAAAAACCGAACTAACTTATTTCAAGACAGTACAGTGTTCTGCAATGAAGATGTTTCTTTTCTCAACAAACTACTTTTTACAATTGAGGCGAATCTACTAACTTGGCCATCTTTTTAGATTACATTAACAAGGAAAGTTTGAACTTGTTGTAGTCAACCATCTTCGCTTAAAAGAGAAACTGATTCCTAGAACCAAACTACCCTACTTCACACAGTATGGTGTTGGGTAATGAATATGTTTGTTTTCTTAACAAAGTAGTTTAGAAATGAAGTGAAACTTGTAAATTGTACATCTTGTTAGCTTACAAAAAAAGTTAATTTTGAACTTGGTTTACTCAACCTTCTTATTAGGAAAGCAAGTGATTCCTAGAACCGAACTAGCTTATTTCACATAGTGCAGTGTTCGGCAATGAAGATGTTTGTTTTCAACAAACTACTTTACAAATGAGGCGAATCTACTAATTTGTACATCTTTTTAGATTACATTAAGAAGGAAAGTTTGAACTTGCTGCACTCAACCATCTTTGTAGAAAAGAAAACTCATTGCTAGAACCGAAATAGCGTATTTCACTCAGTACAGTGTTCGAATGAAGATGATTGTTGTTTTCTAAACAAACTACTTTAAAAATTGAGGTGAATCTACTAACTTGGACATCTTTTTAGATTACATTAACAAGGAAAGTTTGCACTTGCTGTACTCAACCATCTTCGCCTAAAAACCGATTCCTAGACAGAACTACCTTACTTCACACAGTACAGCATTGGGCCATGAATATGTTGTCTTTCTAAACAAAGTAGTTTAGAAATGAAGCGAAACATGTAATTTGAATATCTTGTTAGGTCACACAAACAAGTTAAGTAAGAACTTGAGGTACTCAACCTTCTTCGTGAGGGAAAACAAGTGATTTCTAGAACCCAACTAGCTTATTTCACATAGTACAGTGTTCGCAATGAAGATATTTGTTTTCTAAACAAACCACTTTAGAAATGAGGAGAATCTACTAAGTTGTACATCTTTTTAGATTACATTAACTAGAAAGTTTGATCTTGCTGCACTCAACATTCTTTGTAGGAAAGCAACTGATTCCTAGAACCGAATTAGCTTATTTCACACAGTAGAATGTTCGGTAATGAAGATGTTTGTTTTCTAAACAAACTACTTTAGAAATGAGAGTTTGAACTTGCTGCACTAACTAACTTGTACATCTTTTCTAAATTACATTAAGAAATGGAAAGTTTGAACTTGCTGCACTCAACCTTTGTAGGAAAGCAACAGACTCCTAGAACCGAATTAGCTTATTTAACACAGTACAATGTTCGCAATGAAGATGTTTTTTTTCTCAAGAAACTACTTTAGAAATGAGGCGAATCTACTAACTTGTACATCTTTTTAGATTACATTAACAAGGAAAGTTTGAACTTGCTGCACTCAACCATTTTGGTAGAAAGCAAACTGATTCCTAGAACCGAATTAGCTTATTTAACACAGTACAATGTTCAGGAATGAAGATGTTTGTTTTGTCAAGAAACTACTTTACAAAAGAGGCGAACCTACTAACTTGGTCATTTTTTTAGATTACATTAACTAGGAAAGTTTGAACTTGCTGCACTCAACCATATTTGTAGGAAAGCAAACTGATTCCTAGAACCAAATTAACTTATTTCACACAGTACAGTGTTCGGCAATGAAGATGTTTGTTTTCAAAGAAACTACTTTAGAAATGAGGTGAATCTACTAACTTGTACATTGTGTTAGATTACACAATCTGGGAAAGTTTTGAAATTGCTGCACTCAACCTTCTTTGTAGGAAAGCAAGGGATTCCTAGAACCTAATTAGCTTATTTCACACAGTACAATGTTAGGTAATGAAGATGTTTGTTTTCTCAAGAAACTACTTTGAGAAATGAGGCGAATCTACTAACTTGTACATCTTGTTAGATTACACAAACTAGGAAAGTTTGAACTTGCTGCACTCAACCTTCTTTGTAGGAAAGCAAGTGATTCCTAGAACCGAATTAGCTTATTTCACACAGTACAATGTTTCGCAATGAAGATGTTTGTTTTCTCAAGAAACTACTTTAGAAATGAGGTGAATCTACTAACTTGTACATCTTGTTAGATTACACAAACTAGGAAAGTTTGAACTTGCTGCACTCAACCTTCTTTGTAGGAAAGCAATTGATTCCTAGAACCGAATTAGCTTATTTCAAACAGTACAATGTTCGGCAATGAAGATGTTTGTTTTCTCAAGAAACTACTTTAGAAATGAGGCAAATCTACTAACTTGTACATCTTGTTAGATTACACAAACTAGGAAAGTTTGAACTTGCTGCACTCAACCATCTTTGTAGGAAATCAAGTGATTCCTAGAACCGAATTAGCTTATTTCACACAGTACAATGTTCAGCAATGAAGATGTTTGTTTTCTCAAGAAACTACTTTAGAAATGAGGCAAATCTACTAACTTGTACATCTTGTTAGATTACACAAACTAGGAAAGTTTGAACTTGCTGCACTCAACCTTCTTTGTAGGAAAGCAAGTGATTCCTAGAACCGAATTAGCTTATTTCAAACAGTACAATGTTCAGCAATGAAGATGTTTGTTTTCTCAAGAAACTACTTTAGAAATGAGGCGAATCTACTAACTTGTACATCTTGTTAGATTACACAAACTAGGAAAGTTTGAACTTGCTGCACTCAACCTTCTTTGTAGGAAAGCAAGTGATTCCTAGAACCGAATTAGCTTATTTCACACAGTACAATGTTCGGCAATGAAGATGTTTGTTTTCTCAAGAAACTACTTTAGAAATGAGGCGAATCTACTAACTTGTACATCTTGTTAGATTACACAAACTAGAAAGTTTGAACTTGCTGCACTCAACCTTCTTTTGTGGAAAGCAAGTGATTCCTAGAACCGAATTAGCTTATTTCACACAGTACAATGTTCGGCAATGAAGATGTTTGTTTTCTCAAGAAACTACTTTAGAAATGAGGCGAATCTACTAACTTGTACATCTTGTTAGATTACACAAACTAGGAAAGTTTGAACTTGCTGCACTCAACCTTCTTTGTAGGAAAGCAAGTGATTCCTAGAACCGAATTAGCTTATTTCACACAGTACAATGTTTGGCAATGAAGATGTTTGTTTTCTCAAGAAACTACTTTAGAAATGAGGCGAATCTACTAACTTGTACATCTTGTTAGATTACACAAACTAGGAAAGTTTGAACTTGCTGCACTCAACCTCTTTAGGAAAGCAAGTGATTCCTAGAACCGAATTAGCTTATTTCACACAGTACAATGTTCAGCAATGAAGATGTTTGTTTTCTCAAGAAACTACTTTAGAAATGAGGCGAATCTACTAACTTGTACATCTTGTTAGATTACACAAACTAGGAAAGTTTGAACTTGCTGCACTGAACCTTCTTTGTAGGAAAGCAAGTGATTCCTAGAACTGAATTAGCTTATTTCACACAGTACAATGTTCGCAATGAAGATGTTTGTTTTCTCAAGAAACTACTTTAGAAATGAGGCGAATCTACTAACTTGTACATCTTGTTAGATTACACAAACTAGGAAAGTTTGAACTTGCTGCACTCAACCTTCTTTGTAGGAAAGCAAGTGATTCCTAGAACCGAATTAGCTTATTTCACACAGTACAATGTTCGCAATGAAGATGTTTGTTTTCTCAAGAAACTACTTTAGAAATGAGGCGAATCTACTAACTTGTACATCTTGTTAGATTACACAAACTAGGAAAGTTTGAACTTGCTGCACTCAACCGTCTTTGTAGAAAAGCAAGTGATTCCTAGAACCGAATTAGCTTATTTCACACAGTACAATGTTCAGCAATGAAGATGTTTGTTTTCTCAAGAAACTACTTAGAAATGAGGTGAATCTACTAACTTGTACATCTTGTTAGATTACACAAACTAGGAAAGTTTGAACTTGCTGCACTCAACCTTCTTTGTAGGAAAGCAAGTGATTCCTAGAACCGAATTAGCTTATTTCACAAGTACAATGTTCGGCAATGAAGATGTTTGTTTTCTCAAGAAACTACTTTAGAAATGAGGCAAATCTACTAACTTGTACATCTTGTTAGATTACACAAACTAGGAAAGTTTGAACTTGCTGCACTCAACCTTCTTTGTAGGAAAGCAAGTGATTCCTAGAACCGAATTAGCTTATTTCACACAGTACAATGTTCAGCAATGAAGATGTTTGTTTTCTCAAGAAACTACTTTAGAAATGAGGCGAATCTACTAACTTGTACATCTTGTTAGATTACACAAACTAGGAAAGTTTGAACTTGCTGCACTCAACCTTCTTTGTAGGAAAGCAAGTGATTCCTGAACCAAATTAGCTTATTTCACACAGTACAATGTTCGGCAATGAAGATGTTTGTTTTCTCAAGAAACTACTTTAGAAATGAGGCAAATCTACTAACTTGTACATCTTGTTAGATTACACAAACTAGGAAAGTTTGAACTTGCTGCACTCAACCTTCTTTGTAGGAAAGCAAGTGATTCCTAGAACCGAATTAGCTTATTTCACACAGTACAATGTTCGGCAATGAAGATGTTTGTTTTCTCAAGAAACTACTTTAGAAATGAGGCGAATCTACTAACTTGTACATCTTGTTAGATTACACAAACTAGGAAAGTTTGAACTTGCTGCACTCAACCTTCTTTGTAGGAAAGCAAGTGATTCCTAGAACCGAATTAGCTTATTTCACACAGTACAAATTTCAGTAATGAAGATGTTTGTTTTCTCAAGAAACTACTTTAGAAATGAGGCGAATCTACTAACTTGTACATCTTGTTAGATTACACAAACTAGGAAAGTTTGAACTTGCTGCACTGAACCTTCTTTGTAGGAAAGCAAGTGATTCCTAGAACCGAACTAGCTTATTTCACACAGTACAATGTTCGGTAATGAAGATGTTTGTTTTCTCAAGAAACTACTTTAGAAATGAGGCGAATCTACTAACTTGTACATCTTGTTAGATTACACAAACTAGGAAAGTTTGAACTTGCTGCACTCAACCTTCTTTTGTAGGAAAGCAAGTGATTCCTAGAACCGAATTAGCTTATTTCACACAGTACAATGTTCGCAATGAAGATGTTTGTTTTCTCAAGAAACTACTTTAGAAATGAGGCGAATCTACTAACTTGTACATCTTGTTAGATTACACAAACTAGGAAAGTTTGAACTTGCTGCACTCAACCATCTTTGTAGAAAGCAAGTGATTCCTAGAACCGAATTAGCTTATTTCACACAGTACAATGTTCGGCAATGAAGATGTTTGTTTTCTCAAGAAACTACTTTAGAAATGAGGCGAATCTACTAACTTGTACATCTTGTTAGATTACACAAACTAGGAAAGTTTGAACTTGCTGCACTCAACCTTCATTGTAGGAAAGCAAGTGATTCCTAGAACCGAATTAGCTTATTTCACACAGTACAATGTTCGGCAATGAAGATGTTTGTTTTCTCAAGAAACTACTTTAGAAATGAGGCAAATCTACTAACTTGTACATCTTGTTAGATTACATTAAACTAGGAAAGTTTGAACTTGCTGCACTCAACCTTCTTTGTAGGAAAGCAAGTGATTCCTAGAACCGAATTAGCTTATTTCACACAGTACAATGTTCGGCAATGAAGATGTTTGTTTTCTCAAGAAACTACTTTAGAAATGAGGCGAATCTACTAACTTGTACATCTTGTTAGATTACACAAACTAGGAAAGTTTGAACTTGCTGCACTCAACCTTCTTTGTAGGAAAGCAAGTGATTCCTAGAACCGAATTAGCTTATTTCACACAGTACAATGTTCGGCAATGAAGATGTTTGTTTTCTCAAGAAACTACTTTAGAAATGAGGCGAATCTACTAACTTGTACATCTTGTTAGATTACACAAACAAGGAAAGTTTGAACTTGCTGCACTCAACCTTCTTTTTAGGAAAGCAAGTGATTCCTAGAACCGAATTAGCTTATTTCACACAGTACAATGTTGGGCAATGAAGATGTTTTTTTTTCTCAAGAAACTACTTTAGAAATGAGGCGAATCTACTAACTTGTACATCTTGTTAGATTACACAAACTAGGAAAGTTTGAACTTGCTGCACTAAACCTTCTTTGTAGGAAAGCAAGTGATTCCTAGAACCGAATTAGCTTATTTCACACAGTACAATGTTCGGCAATGAAGATGTTTGTTTTCTCAAGAAACTACTTTAGAAATGAGGCGAATCTACTAAATTGTACATCTTGTTAGATTACACAAACTAGGAAAGTTTGAACTTGCTGCACTCAACCTTCTTTGTAGGAAAGCAAGTGATTCCTAGAACCGAATTAGCTTATTTCACACAGTACAATGTTCAGTAATGAAGATGTTTGTTTTCTCAAGAAACTACTTTAGAAATGAGGTGAATCTACTAACTTGTACATCTTGTTAGATTACACAAACAAGGAAAGTTTGAACTTGCTGCACTCAACCTTCTTTGTAGGAAAGCAAGGGATTCCTAGAACCGAATTAGCTTATTTCACACAGTACAATGTTCGGCAATGAAGATGTTTGTTTTCTAAAGAAACTACTTTAGAAATGAGGCGAATCTACTAACTTGTACATCTTGTTAGATTACATTAAACTAGGAAAGTTTGAACTTGCTGCACTCAACCTTCTTTGTAGGAAAGCAACTGATTCCTAGAACCTAATTAGCTTATTTCACACAGTACAATGTTTGACAATGAAGATGTTTGTTTTCTCAACAAACTACTTTAGAAATGAGGCGAATCTACTAACTTGTACATCTTGTTAGATTACATTAAAAAGAAAGTTTGAACTTGCTGCACTCAACCATCTTTGTAGGAAAGAAACTGATTCCTAGAACCGAATTAACTTATTTCACACAGTACAATGTTCGCAAATGAAGATGTTTGTTTTCTCAAGAAACTACTTTAAAATGAGGCAAATCTACTAACTTGTACATCTTGTTAGATTACACAAACTAGGAAAGTTTGAACTTGCTGCACTCAACCTTCTTTGTAGGAAAGCAACTGATTCCTAGAACCGAATTAGCTTATTTCACACAGTACAATGTTCGCAATGAAGATGTTTGTTTTCTCAAGAAACTACTTTGAAATGAGGCGAATCTACTAACATGTACATCTTTTTAGATTACATTAACAAGGAAAGTTTGAACTTGCTGCACTCAACCACTTTCATAGAAAGGAAAAGTGATTCCTAGAACCGAACTAGCTTATTTCACACAGTACAATGTTCGCAATGAAGATGTTTGTTTTCTCAAGAAACTACTTTAGAAATGAGGCGAATCTATTAACTTGTACATCTTGTTAGATTACACAAACAAGGAAAGTTTGAACTTGCTGCACTAAACCTTCTTTGTAGGAAAGCAACTGATTCCTAGAACCGAATTAGCTTATTTCACACAGTACAATGTTCGGCAATGAAGATGTTTGTTTTCTCAAGAAACTACTTTAGAAATGAGGCGAATCTACTAACTTGTACATCTTGTTAGATTACACAAACTAGGGAAAGTTTGAACTTGCTGCACTCAACATTTCTTTGTAGGAAAGAAACTGATTCCTAGAACCGAATTAGCTTATTTCACACAGTACAGTGTTTGGCAATGAAGATGTTTGTTTTCTAAAGAAACTACTTTAGAAATGAGGCGAATCTACTAACTTGTACATCTTGTTAGATTACATTAACTAGGAAAGTTTGAACTTGCTGCACTCAACCTTCTTTGTAGGAAAGCAAGTGATTCCTAGAACCGAATTAGCTTATTTCACACAGTACAATGTTCGGCAATGAAGATGTTTGTTTTCTCAAGAAACTACTTTAGAAATGAGTCGAATCTACTAACATGTACATCTTGTTAGATTACACAAACTAGGAAAGTTTGAACTTGCTGCACTCAACCTTCTTTGTAGGAAAGCAAGTGATTCCTAGAACCGAATTAGCTTATTTCACACAGTACAATGTTTGGCAATGAAGATGTTTGTTTACTCAAGAAACTACTTTTTAGAAATGAAGCGAATCTACTAACTTGTACATCTTGTTAGATTACACAAACTAGGAAAGTTTGAACTTGCTGCACTCAACCTTCTTTGTAGGAAAGCAAGTGATTCCTAGAACCGAATTAGCTTATTTCACACAGTACAATGTTCTGCAATGAAGATGTTTGTTTTCTCAAGAAACTACTTTAGAAATGAGGCGAATCTACTAACTTGTACATCTTGTTAGATTACATTCACTAGGAAAGTTTGAACTTGCTGCACTCAACCATCTTTGTAGAAAGGAAAGTGATTCCTAGAACCGAACTAGCTTATTTCATACAGTACAATGTTCGCAATGAAGATGTTTGTTTTCTCAAGAAACTACTTTAGAAATGAGACGAATCTACTAACTTGTATATCTTGTTAGATTACATTAACAAGGAAAGTTTGAACTTGCTGCACTCAACCTTCTTTGTAGGAAAGCAACTGATTCCTAGAACCGAATTAGCTTATTTCACACAGTACAATGTTCGGCAATGAAGATGTTTGTTTTCTCAAGAAACTACTTTAGAAATGAGGCGAATCTACTAACTTGTACATCTTGTTAGATTACACAAACTAGGAAAGTTTGAACATGCTGCACTCAACCTTCTTTGTAGGAAAGCAAGTGATTCCTAGAACCGAATTAGTTTATTTCACACAGTACAGTGTTCAGTAATGAAGATGTTTGTTTTCTAAATAAACTACTTTAGAAATGAGGCGAATCTACTAACTTGTACATCTTGTTAGATTACATTAAACTAGGGAAAGTTTGAACTTGCTGCACTCAACCTTCTTTGTAGGAAAGCAAACTGATTCCTAGAACCGAATTAACTTATTTCACACAGCACTGTGTTTAGTATGAAGATGTTTGTTTTCTCAAGAAACTACTTTAGAAATGAGGTGAATCTACTAACTTGTACATCTTGTTAGATTACACAAACTAGGAAAGTTTGAACTTGCTGCACTCAACCTTCTTTGTAGGAAAGCAAGTGATTCCTAGAACCGAATGAGCTTATTTCACACAGTACAATGTTCGGCAATGAAGATGTTTGTTTTCTCAAGAAACTACTTTAGAAATGAGGCGAATCTACTAACTTGTACATCTTGTTAGATTACACAAACTAGGAAAGTTTGAACTTGCTGCACTCAACCTTCTTTTGTAGGAAAGCAAGTGATTCCTAGAACCGAACTAGTTTATTTCACATAGTACAATGTTCGGTAATGAAGATGTTTGTTTTCTAAACAAACTACTTTAAAATGAGGCGAATCTACTAACTTGTACATCTTTTAGATTACATTAACTAGGAAAGTTTGAACTTGTCTGCACTTAACCTTCTTTGTAGGAAAGCAAGTGATTCCTAGAACAGAATTAGCTTATTTCACACAGTAAAGTGTTCAGTAATGAAGATGTTTGTTTTCTAAAGAAACTACTTTAGAAATGAGGGAAATCTACTAACTTGTACATCTTGTTAGATTACACAAATTAGGAAAGTTTGAACTTGCTGCACTCAACCTTCTTCATAGGAAAACAAGTGATTCCTAGAACCGAACTAGCTTATTTCACACAGTACAATGTTCGGTAATGAAGATGTTTGTTTTCTAAACAAACTACTTTAGAAATGAGGCGAATCTACTAACTTGTACATCTTTTTTAGATTACATTAACAAGGAAAGTTTGAACTTGCTGCACTCAACCTTCTTTGTAGGAAAGCAACTGATTCCTAAAACCGAATTAGCTTATTTCACACAGTACAATGTTCGGCAATGAAGATGTTTGTTTTCTCAACAAACTACTTTACAAATGAGGCGAATCTACTAACTTGTAAATCTTTTTAGATTACATTAACAAGGAAAGTTTGAACTTGCTGCACTCAACCATCTTCATAGAAAGGAAACTGATTCCTAAAAATGAATTAACTTATTTCACACAGTACAGTGTTCAGTACTGAAGATGTTTGTTTTCAAAAAACTACTACTTTAGAAATGAGGCGAATCTACTAACTTGTACATCTTGTTAGATTACACAAACTAGGAAAGTTTGAACTTGCTGCACTCAACCTTCTTTGTAGGAAAGCAAGGGATTCCTAGAACCGAACTAGCTTATTTCACATAGTACAGTGTTCGGTAATGAAGATGTTTGTTTTCTCAACAAACTACTTTAGAAATGAGGCGAATCTACTAACTTGTACATCTTGTTAAGATTACATTAAACTAGGAAAGTTTGAACTTGCTGCACTCAACCTTCTTTGTAGGAAAGCAAGTGATTCCTAGAACCGAATAAGCTTATTTCACACAGTACAATGTTCGGTAATGAAGATGTTTGTTTTCTCAACAAACTACTTTACAAATGAGGCGAATCTACTAACTTGGACATCTTTTTAGATTACATTAACAAGGAAAGTTTGAACTTGCTAAACTCAACCATCTTTGTAGAAAGGAAACTGATTCCTAGAACTGAATTAACTTATTTCACACAGTACAGTGTTCGGTAATGAAGATGTTTGTTTTCTCAAGAAACTACTTTAGAAATGAGGCGAATCTACTAACTTGTACATCTTGTTAGAGATTACATTAACAGGGAAAGTTTGAACTTGCTGCACTCAACCTTCTTTGTAGGAAAGCAACTGATTCCTAGAACCGAATTAGCTTATTTCACACAGTACAATGTTCAGCAATGAAGATGTTTGTTTTCTCAACAAACTACTTTAGAAATGAGGCGAATCTACTAACTTGTACATCTTGTTAGATTACACAAACTAGGAAAGTTTGAACTTGCTGCACTCAACCTTCTTTGTAGGAAAGCAAGTGATTCCTAGAACCGAATTAGTGTATTTCACATAGTACAGTGTTCGGTAATGAAGATGTTTGTTTTCTAATCAAACTACTTTAAAATGAGGCGAATCTACTAACTTGTGCATCTTTTTAGATTACATTAAAAGGGAAAGTTTGAACTTGCTGCACTCAACCTTCTTTGTAGGAAAGCAACTGATTCCTAGAACCGAATTAACTTTTATCAAACAGTACAGTGTTCACTACTGAAGATGTTTGTTTTCTAAAGAAACTACTTTAGAAATGAGATGAATCTACTAACTTGTACATCTTGTTAGATTACACAAAATAGGAAAGTTTGAACTTGCTGCACTCAACCTTTTGTAGGAAAGAAACTGATTCCTAGAACCGAATTAGCTTATTTCACACAGTACAGTGTTCGGTAATGAAGATGTTTGTTTTCTAAAGAAACTACATTAGAAATGAGGCGAATCTACTAATTTGTATATCTTGTTAGATTAAACAAACTAGGAAAGTTTGAACTTGCTGCACTCAACCTTCTTCGTAGGAAAGCAAGTGATTGCTAGAACCGAACTAGCTTATTTCACATAGTACAGTGTTCGGTAATGAAGATGTTTGTTTTCTAAAAAAAATACTTTAGAAATAATGCGAATCTACTCAGTTGTGCATCTTTTTAGATTACATTAAGAAGGAAAGTTTGAACTTGATGCACTCAACCTTCTTTGTAGTAAAGCAACTGATTCCTAGCACCGGATTAGCTTATTTCACACAGTACAATGTTCAGCAATGAAGATGTTTGTTTTCTCAACAAACTACTTTACAAATGAGGAGAATCTACTAACTTGTACATCTTTTGATTACATTAACAAGGAAAGTTTGAACTTGCTGCACTCAACCATCTTTGTAGAAAAGAAACTGATTCCTAGAACCAAATTAATTTATTTCACACAGTACAGTCTTCAGTCCTGAAGATGTTTGTTTTCTAAAGCAACTACCTTAGAAATGAGGCGAATCTACTAACTTGTACATCTTTTTAGATTACACAAACTAGGAAAGTTGAACTTGCTGCACTCAACCTTCTTTGTAGGAAGGCAAGTGATTCCTAGAACCGAACTAGCTTATTTCACACAGTACAGTGTTCGGTAATGAAGATGTTTGTTTTCTAAACAAACTACTTTAGAAATGAGGCGAATCTACTAACTTGTGCATCTTTTTAGATTACATTAACAAGAAAGTTTGAACTTGCTGCACTCAACCTTCTTGGGAGGAAAGCAACTGATTCCTAGAACCGAATTAGCTTATTTCACACAGTACAGTGTTCGGCAATGAAGATGTTTGTTTTCTCAAGAAACTACTTTACAAATGAGGCGAATCTACTAACTTGGACATCTTGTTAGATTACATAAACTAGGAAAGTTTGAACTTGCTGCACTCAAACTTCTTCATAGGAAAGCAAGTGATTTCTAGAACCGAACTAGTTTATTTCACATAGTACAGTGTTCGGTAATGAAGATGTTTGTTTTCTAAACAAACTACTTTAGAAATGAGGATATCTACTAACTTGTGCATCTTTTTAGATTACATTAACAGGGAAAGTTTGAACTTGCTGCACTCAACTTTCTTTGTAGGAAAGCAACTGATTCCTAGAACCGAACTAGCTTATTTCACATAGTACAGTGTTCAGTACTGAAGATGTTTGTTTTCTAAAGAAACTACTTTAGAAATGAGGTGAATCTACTAACTTGTACATCTTGTTAGATTACACAAACTAGGAAAGTTCAAACTTGCTGCACTCAACCTTCTTCGTAGGAAGGAATCTGATTCATAGAACCGAATTAACTTATTTCACACAGTAAAGTGTTCGGTACTGAAGATGTTTGTTTTCTAAAGAAACTACATTAGAAATGAGGAGAATCTACTAATTTGTACATCTTGTTAGATTACACAAACTAGGAAAGTTTGAACTTGCTGCACTCAACCTTCTTTGTAGGAAAGCAAGTGATTCCTAGAACCGAACTTGTTTATTTCACAGAGTACTTTTTTCAGTAATGAAGATGTTTGTTTTCTAAAGAAACTACTTTAGAAATGAGGCGAATCTACTAACTTGTGCATCTTGTTAGATTACAGAAACTAGGAAAGTTTGAACTTGCTGCACTCAACCTTCTTTGTAGGAAAGCAAGTGATTCCTAGAACCGAATTAGCTTATTTCACACAGTACAATGTTCGGCAATGAAGATGTTTGTTTTCTCAAGAAACTACTTTAGAAATGAGGCGAATCTACTAACTTGTACATCTTTTTAGATTACATTCAAACTAGAAAGTTTGAACTTGCTAAACTCAACCATCTTTGTAGGAAAGCAACTGATTCCAAGAACCGAATTAGCTTATTTCACACAGTACAATGTTCGGTAATGAAGATGTTTGTTTTCTAAAGAAACTACTTAGAAATGAGGCGAATCTACTAACTTGGACATCTTTTTAGATTACATTAACAAGGAAAGTTTGAACTTGCTGCACTCAACCATCTTTGTAGAAAAAGAAACTGATTCCTAGAACCGATTTAACTTATTTCACACAGTACAGTGTTCGGTTGAAGATGTTAGTTTTCTAAAGAAACTACTTTAGAAATGAGGCGAATCTACTAACTTGTACATCTTGTTAGATTACACAAACTAGGAAAGTTTGAACTTGCTGCACTCAACCTTCTTCGTAGGAAAGCAAGTGATTCCTAGAACCGAACTAGCTTATTTCACATAGTACAGTGTTCAGTAATGAAGATGTTTGTTTTCTCAACAAACTACTTTACAAATGAGGCGAATATACTAACTTGGACATCTTGTTAGATTACACAAACTAGGAAAGTTTCAACTTGCTGCACTCAACCTTCTTGGGAGGAAAGCAACTGATTCCTAAAATCGAATTAACTTATTTCACTCAGTACAGTGTTCAGTACTGAAGATGTTTGTTTTCTAAAGAAACTACTTTAGAAATGAGGCAAATCTACTAACTTGTACATCTTGTTAGATTACACAAACTAGGAACGTTTGAACTTGCTGCACTCAACTTTCTTCGTAGGAAGGAAACTGATTCCTAGAACCGAATTATCTTATTTTACACAGTACAGTGTTCGGTAATGAAGATGTTTCTTTTCTAATGAAACCACTTTAGAAATGAGACGAATCTACTAACTTGTACATCTTGTTAGATTACACAAACTAGGAAAGTTTGAACTTGCTGCACTCAACCTTCTTCGTAGGAAATCAAGGGATTTCTAGAACCTAAGTAGCTCATTTTACATAGTATAGTGTTCAGTAATGAAGATGTTTGTTTTCAAAACAAACTACTTTAGAAATGAGGCGAATTTAGTAAGTTGTGCATCTTCTTAGACTACATTAAAAAGGAAAGTTTGATCTTGCTGCACTCATCCTTCTTTGTAGGAAAGCAACGTATTCCTAAAATCAAATTAACTTATTTCACTCAGTACAGTGTTCAGTACTGAAGATGTTTGTTTTCTAAAGAAACTACTTTAGAAATGAGGCGAATCTACTAACTTGTACATCTTGTTAGATTACACAAACTAGGAACGTTTGAACTTGCTGCACTCAACCTTCTTCATAGGAAGGAAACTGATTCCTAGAACCGAATTAACTTATTTTACACAGTACATTGTTCGGTAATGAAGATGTTTCTTTTCTAAAGAAACTACTTTAGAAATGAGACGAATCTACTAACTTGTATATCTTGTTAGATTACACAAACTAGGAAAGTTTGAACTTGCTGCACTCAACCTTCTTCGTAGGAAATCAAGGGATTTCTAGAATCTAAGTAGCTCATTTCACATAGTATAGTGTTCAGTAATGAAGATGTTTGTTTTCAAAACAAACTACTTTAGAAATGAGGCGAATCTAGTAAGTTGTGCATCTTTTTAGACTACATTTACAAGGAAAGTTTGATCTTGCTCCACTCATCCTTCTTTGTAGGAAAGCAACTGATTCCTAGTACCGAATTAGCTTATTTAGCACAGTACAATGTTGGGCAAGGAAGATGTTTGTTTTCTCAACAAACTACTTTACAAATGAGGCGAATCTACTACCTTAGACATCTTGTTAGATTACACAGACCAGGAAAGTTTCACCTTGCTTGCCTCAACTTTCTTCGTAGGAAAGCAAGTGATTCCTAGAACCGAACTAGTTTATTTCACATAGTATAGAGTTCGGTAATGAAGATGTTTGGTTTCTAAACAAACTACTTTAGAAATGAGGCAAATCTACTAAGTTGTGCATCTTTTTAGATTACATTAACAGGGAAAGTTTGTACTTGCTGCACTCAACCTTCTGTGGAGGAAAGCAACTGATTCCTAGAACCGATTTAACTTATTTCACACAGTACAGTGTTCATTACTGAAGATGTTTGTTTTTTAAGAAACTACTTTAGAAATGAGGCGAATCTACTAAGTTGTGCATCTTTTTAGAATACATTAACAAGGAAAGTTTAAACACTCTGCACTCAACCTTCTTTGTAGGAAAGCAACTTATTCCTAGAATCGAATTAGCTTATTTCACACAGTACAATGTTCGTCAATGAAGATGCTTGTTTTCTCAACAAACTACTTTACGAATGAGTCAAATCTACTAACTTGGACGTCTTCTTAGATTACACAAACTGTGAAACTTTCAACTTACTGCACTCAACCTTCTTTGGTGGAAAGCCAGTGATTCCTAGAACGGAACTAGTTTATTTCACATAGTATAGTGTTCAGTAATGAATATGTTTGTTTTCTAAACAAACTACTTTAGAAATGAGGTGAATCTACTAAGTTGTGCATCTTTTTAGATTAAATTAACAGGGAAAGTTTGAACTTGCTGCACTCAACCTTCTTTGTAGGAAAGCAACTGATTCCTAGAACCGAATTAACTTATTTTACACAGTACAGTGTTCAGTACTGAAGATGTTTGTTTTCTAAAGAAACTACTTTAGAAATGAGGCGAATCTACTACTTTGTACATCTTGTTAGGTTACACCAACTACGAAAGTTTGATCTTGCTGCACTCAACCTTCTTCGTAGGAAGGAAACTGATTCCTAGAACCGAATTAACTTATTTCCACTGTCCAGTGTTCGGTACTGAAGATGTTTGTTTTCTAAAGAAACTACTTTAGAAATGAGGGGAATCTACGAACTTGGACATCTCTTTAGATTACATTACCAACGAAAGTTTGACCTTGCTAAACTCAACAATCGTCGTAGAAATGAAACTGATTCCTAGACCCGAATTAACTTATTTCACACAGTACAGTGTTCGGTACTGAAGATGTTCATTTTCTAAAGAAACTACTTTAGAAATGAGGCGAATCTACTAACTTGTATATCTTGTTAGATTACACAAACTAGGAAAGTTTGAACTTGCTGCACTCAACCTTCTTCGTAGGAAGGAAACTGATTCCTAGAACCGAAGTAACTTATTTCACACAGTACAGTGTTCGGTAATGAAGGTGTTTCATTTCTAAAGAAACTACTTTAGAAATGAGGCGAATCTACTAACTTGTATATCTTGTTAGATTACACAAACTAGGAAAGTTTGAACTTGCTCCACTCAACCTGGACATCTTGTTAGATTACATTAACATGGAAAGTTTGAAATTGCTAAACTCAACCTTTTTCGTAGAAAGGAAACTGATTCCTAGAACCAAATTAGCTTATTTCACCCAGTAGAATGTTCGGCAATGAAGATGTTTGTTTTCTCAACAAACTACTTTACAAATGAGGAGAATCTACTAACTTGGAAATCTTGTTAGATTACATTAACAAGGAAAGTTTGATCTTGCTAAACTCAACCATTTTCGTAGAAAGGAAACAGATTCCTAGTACTGAATTAGCTTATTTCACACAGTACAATGTTCAGCAATGAACATGTTTATTTTCTCAAGAAACTACTTTAGAAATGAGGTGAACCTATTATCTTCGACGTCTTTTTAGATTACATTAACAAGGAAAGTTTGACCTTGCGGCACTCAACCATCTTCGTAGAAAGGAAACTGATTCCTAGAACTGAATTAACTTATTTCCCACAGTACAGGGTTTGGTACTGAAGATGTTTGTTTTCTAAACAAACTACTTTAGAAATGAGGCGAATCTACTAACTTGTACATCTTGTTAGATTACACAAACTAGGAAAGCTTGAAATTGCTGCACTCAACCTTCTTCGTAGGAAGGCAAGTGATTACTACAACCGAACTAGCTTATTTCACGTAGTACAGTGTTCTGTATAGAAGATGTTTGTTTTCTAAACAAACTACTAGCTTATTTCACACAGTACAATGTTTGGCAATGAAGTTGTTTGTTTTCTCTAGAAACTACTTTACAAATGAGGCGAATCTGCTAACTTGTACATCTTTTTAGATTACATTAACAAGGAAAGTTTGAACTTGCTAAACTCAACATTTTCGAAGAAAGGAAACTGATTCCTAGAACCGAATTAGCTTATTTCACACAGTACAATGTTCGGCAATGGAGATGTTTGTTTTCTCAAGAAACTACTTTACAAATGATGCGAACCTACTAACTTGGACATCTTTTTAGATTACATTAACAAGGAAAGTTTGACCTTACTAAACTCAACCACCTTCATAGAAAGTAAACTGATTCCTAGAACCGAATTAACTTATTTCCTACAGTACAGTGTTCTGTACTGAAGATGTTTGTTTTCTAAAGATACTGCTTTAGAAATGAGGCGAATCTAGTAACTTGGACATCTTTTTAGATTACATTAGCAAGGAAAGTTTGACCTAGCTAAACTCAACCATCTTTGTAGAAATGAAACTGATTCCTAGACCTGAATTAACTTATATCACACAGTACAGTGTTTGATACTGAAGATATTTGCTTTGTAAAGAAATTAGAAATGAGGCGAATCTACTAACTTGTACATGCTGTTAGATTACACAAACTAGAAAAGTTTGAACTTGCTGAACTCAACCTTCTTCGTAGGAAAGCAAGTGATTCCTAGAACCGAACTAGCTTATTTCACATAGTACAGTGTTCGGTAATGAAGATGTTTGTTTTCTACACAAACTACTTTAGAAATGAGGTGAATCTACTAAGTTGTGCATCTTTTTAGATTAAATTAACAGGACAAGTTTGAACTTGCTGCACTCAACCATCTTCGTAGAAAGGAAACTGATTCCTAGAACCGAAGTAAGTTATTTCACACAGTACAGTGTTGGGTACTGAAGATGTTTGTTTTCTAAACAAACCACTTTAGAAATGAGGTGAATCTACTAAGTTGTGCATCTTTATAGATTAAATTAACAGGGAAAGTTTGAACTTGCTGCACTCAACCTGCTTTGAAGGAAAGCAACTGATTCCTAGAACTGAATTAACTTATTTCACACAGTACAGTGTTCAGTACTGAAGATGTTTGTTTTCTAAAGAAACTACTTTAGAAATGAGGCGAATCTACTAAGTTGTGCATCTTTTTAGATTACATTAACAAGGAAAGTTTGAACTTGCTGCACTCAACTTCTTTGGAGGAAAGCAACTGATTCCTAGAACCGAATTAACTTATTTCACACAGTATAGTGTTCGGTACTGATGATGTTTGTTTTTTAAAGAAACTATATTAGAAATGAGGCCAATCTACTAACTTGTACATCTTGTTTGATTACACAAACTAGGAAAGCTTGAACTTGCTGCACTCAACCTTCTTTGTAGGAAAGCAAGGGATTCCTAGAACATAACTAGCTCATTTCACATAGTACAGTGTTTGGTGCTGAAGATGTTTGTTTTCTAAAGAAACTACTTTAGAAATGAGGCGAATCTACTAACTTGGACATCTTTTCAGATTACATTAACAAGGAAAGTTTGACCTTGCTAAACTCAACCATCTTCGTAGAAATGAGACTGATTCCTAGACCCGAATTAACTTATTTCACACAGTTCAGTGTTCGATAATGAAGATGTTTGTTTTGTAAAGAAGCTAGAAAGGAGGCGAATCTACTAACTTGTACATCCTGTTAGATTACACAAACTAGAAGAGTTTGAACTTGCTGCACTCAATCTTCTTCCTAGGAAGGCAAGTGATTCCTAGAACCGAACTAGCTTATTTCACATAGTACAGTGTTCGGTAATGAAGATATTTGTTTTCTACACAAACTACTTTAGAAATGAGGCGGATCTACAAAGTTGTGCATCTTTTTAGATTACATTAACACGGAAAGTTTGAACTTGCTGCACTCAACCTTCTTTGTAGGAAAGCAAATGATTACTAGAACCGAATTAGCTTATTTCACACGGTACAATGTTCAGCAATGAAGATTTTTGTTTCTCAACAAACTACTTTACAAATGAGGCCAATCTCCCAACTTGGACATCTTGTTAGATTACACAAACTAGGAAAGTTTGAACTTGCAGCACTCAATCTTCTGCGTAGTAAAGCAAGTGATTCCTAGAACCGAACTAGCTTATTTCACATAGTACAGTGTTCGGTAATGAAGATGTTTGTTTGCTAACTGAACTCCTTTAGAAATGAGGCGAATCTACTAACTTGGACATCTTTTTAGATTACATTAACAAGGAAAGTTTGAACTTGCTAAACTCAACCTTTTTCGTAGAAAGGAAACTGATTCCTCGAACCGAATAAGCTTATTTCACACAGTACAATGTTCGATACGGAAGATGTTTGTTTTCTAAAGAAACTAGAAATAAGGCGATTCTACTAACTTGTACATACTGTCAGATTACACAGACAAGTAAAGTTTGAACTTGCTGCACTCAAACTTCTTCGTAGGAAAGCAAGTGATCCCTAGAACCGAACTAGCTTATTTCACATAGTACAGTGTTCGGAAATGAAGATGTTTGTTTTCTAAACAAACTACTTTAGAAATGATGCGAATCTACTAAGTTGTGCATCTTTTTAGATTACATTAAAAAGGAAAGTTTGAACTTGCTGCACTCAACCTTCTTTGTACGAAAGCAAATGATTCCTAAAATCGAATTAGCTTATTTCACACAGTAAAGTGTTCAGTACTGAAGATGTTTGTTTTCTAAAGAAACTACTTTAGAAATGAGGCGAATCTACTAACTTGTACATCTTGTTAGATTACACAAACTAGGAAAGTTTGACACTTGCTGCACTCAACCACAGTACAATCCTTGTTTTCTTAGGAAGGAAACTGATTACATCATAGAACCTTGACTGAACCATTAACTTATTTCACACAGTACAGTGTTCGGTACTGAAGATGTTTGTTTTCTAAACAAACTACTTTAGAAATGAGGCGAATCTACTAAGTTGTGCATCTTTTTAGATTACATTAAACTAGAAAGTTTGAACTTGCTGCACTCAACCTTCTTTGTAGGAAAGCAAATGATTCCTAGAACCGAATTAGCTTATTTCACACAGTACAATGTTCGGCAATGAAGATGTTTGTTTTCTTGTTAAAGAAACTACTTTACAAATGAGGCGAATCCTACTAACTTGTGCATCTTTTTAGATTACATTAACAAGGAAAGTTTGAACTTGCTGCACTCAACCATCTTTTTAGTAGAAAAAGAAACTGATTCCTAGAACCGAATTAACTTATTTCACACAGTACAGTGTTCAGTAATGAAGATGTTTGTTTTCTAAAAAAACTACTTTAGAAATGAGGCGAATCTACTAACTTGTACATCTTGTTAGATTACACAAACTAGGAAAGTTTGAACTTGCTGCACTCAACCATCTTCGTAGGAAAGCAACTGATTCCTAGAACCGAACTACCTTATTTCACATACTACAGTGTTCGGTAATGAAGATGTTTGTTTTCTAAAGAAACTACTTTAGAAATGAGGCGAATCTACTAACTTGTGCATCTTTTAGATTACATTAACAAGGAAAGTTTGAACTTGCTGCACTCAACCTTCTTTGTAGGAAAGCAACTGATTCCTAGAACCGAATTAGCTCATTTCACACAGTACAATGTTTGGTGCAATGAAGATGTTTGTTTTCTTAACAAACTACTTTACAAATGAGGGGAATCTACTAACTTGGACATCTTTTTTAGATTACATTAACAAGGAAAGTTTGAACTTGCTGCACTCAACCATCTTTGTAGAAAGCAAACTGATTCCTAGAAACGAATTAACTTATTTCACACAGTACAGTGTTCAGTAATGAAGATGTTTGTTTTCTAAACAAACTACTTTAGAAATGAGGCGAATCTACTAACTTGTGCATCTTTTTAGATTACATTAACAAGGAAAGTTTGAACTTGCTGCACTCAACCTTCTTTGTAGGAAAGCAACTGATTCCTGGAACCGAATTAGCTTATTTCACCCAGTAAAATGTTCGGCATTGAAGATGTTTGTTTTCTCAACAAACTACTTTACAAATGAGGAGAACATACTAACTTGGACATCTTTTAGATTACATTAACAAGGAAAGTTTGAACTTGCTGCACTCAACCATCTTTGTAGAAATGAAACTGATTCCTAGAACCGAATTAACTTATTTCACACAGTACAATGTTCAGCAATGAAGATGTTTGTTTTCTCAAGAAAACTACTTTACAAATGAGGCGAATCTACTAACTTGTACATCTTGTTAGATTACACAAACTAGGAAAGTTTGAACTTGCTGCACTCAAGCTTCTTCGTAGGAAAGCAACTGAATCCTAGAACCGAATTAACTTATTTCACACAGTACAGTGTTCGGTAATGAAGATGTTTCTTTTCTAAAGAAAACTACTTTAGAAATGAGGCGAATCTACTAACTTGTACATCTTGTTAGATTACACAAACTAGGAAAGTTTCAACTTGCTGCACTCAACCTTCTTTGTCGGAAAGCAAGGATTCCTAGAACCTAACTAGCTTATTTCACATAGTACAGTGTTCTGTAATGAAGATGTTTGTTTTCTAAACAAACTATTTTAGAAATGAGCCGAATCTAATAAGTTGTGCATCTTTTTAGAATACATACACAAGGAATGTTTGAACTTGATGCACTCAACCTTCTTTGTAGGAAAGGAAATGATTCAAAGAACCGAATTAGCTTATTTCACACAGTACAATGTTTGGCAAAGAAGATGTTTGTTTTCTCAACAAACTACTTTACAAATGAGGCGAATCTACTAACTTGGACATCTTGTTAGATTACACAAACTAGGAAAGTTTGAACTTGCTGCACTCAACCTTCTTTGTAGGAAACAACTGATTCCTAGAACCGAATTACCTTATTTCACACAATACAATGTTCGGCAATGAAGATGTTTGTTTTCTAAAAAAACTACTTTACAAATGACGTGAATCTACTAACCTGGATACTTTTTGATTACACTAACAAGGAAAGTTTGAACTTGCTGCACTAACCCTTCTTTGTAGGAAAGCAACTGATTCCTAGAATCGAATTAGCTTATTTCACATGGTACAATGTTCAGGCAATGAAGATGTTTGTTTTCTAAACAAACTATTTTAGAAATTAGGCGAATCTACTAAGTTGTGCATCTTTTAGATTACAGTAACAGGGAAAGTTTAAACTTGCTGCACTCAACCTTCTTTGGACGAAAGCAACTGATTCCTAGAACTGAATTAACTTATTTCACACAATACAGTGTTCTGTACTGAAGATGTTTGTTTTCTAAAGAAACTACTTTAGAAATGAGGCAAATCTACTAACTTGGACATCTTTTTAGATTACATTAACAAGGAAAGTTTGAACTTGCTAAACTCAACCATCTTCGTAGAAAGGAAACTGATTCCTAGAACCGAATTAGCTTATTTCACACAGTACAATGTTCAGTAATGAAGATGTTTGTTTTCTCAAGAAACTACTTTACAAATGAGGCGAATCTACTAACTTGGACATCTTTTTAGATTACATTAACAAGGAAAGTTTGACCTTGCTGCAAACTCAACCATCTTCGTAAAAGGAAATTGATTCCTAGAACCGAATTAACTTATTTCACACAGTACAGTGTTCGGTAATGAAGATGTTTCTTTTCTCAACAAACTACTTTACAAATGAGGCGAATCTACTATCTTGGACATCTTGTTAGATTACACAAACTAGGAAAGTTTCAACTTGCTGCACTCAACCTTCTTTGTAGGAAAGCAAGTGATTCCTAGAACCGAACTAATTTATTTCACATGGTATAGTGTTCGGCAATGAAGATGTTTGTTTTCTAAACAAACCACTTTAGAAATGAGGCGAATCTACTATTTTGTGCATCTTTTTAGATTACATTAACAAGGAAAGTTTGAACTTGCTGCACTCAACCTTCTTTGTAGGAAAACAACTGATTCCTAGAACCGAATTAGCTTATTTCACACAGTACAATGTTCGGCAATGAAGATGTTTGTTTTCTCAACAAACTACTTTACAAATGAGGCGAATCTACTAACTTGGACATCTTTTTAGATTACATTAACAAGGAAAGTTTGAACTTGCTAAACTCAACCATCTTCGTAGAAAGGAAACTGATTCTGAGAACCGAATTAACTTATTTCACACAGTACAGTTTTCGGTACTGAAGATGTTTGTTTTCTCAACAAACTACTTTAGAAATGAGGCGAATCTGCTAACTTGGACATCTTTTTAGATTACATTAACAAGGAAAGTTTGAAATTGCTGCACTCAACCTTCTTCGTAAAAAAGCGACTGATTCCTAGAACCGAACTTATTATTTCACACAGTACAATGTTCGGAAATGAAGATGTTTGTTTTCTCAACAAACTACTTTACAAATGAGGCAAATCTACCAATTGTACATCTTTTCAGATTACACAAACAATGAAAGTTTGAACTTGCTGCACTCAACCTTCTTCGTAGGAAAGCAACTGATTCCTAGAACCGAACGAGCTTATTTCACACAGTACAGTGTTCGGTACTGAAGGTGTTTCTTTTCTAAACAAAATACTTTAGAAATGAGACTAATCTACTAACCTGGACATCTTGTAAGATTACACAAACTAGGAAAGTTTGAACTTGCTGTACTCAACCTTTTTCGTATGAAAGCATCTGCTTCCTAAAACTGAAACAACTTATTTCACACAGTACAGTATTTGGTATTGAAGGTGTTTGTTTTCTAAACAATGTAGTTTAGAAATGAGGGAAACTTGTAAGTAGTACATCTTCTTAGATGACACAAAAAAGGAAAGTTTGAACTTGCTGCACTCATCCTTCTTCGTAGGAAAGCAACTGATGCCTAAAACCGAACTAACTTATTTCACACAGTACAATGTTCGGGAATGAAGATGTTTGTTTTCTAAACAAACTACGTTAGAAATGAGGCCAATCTACTGAGTTGTACATCCTGTTACATTACACAAACAAGGAAAGTTTGAACTTGCTGTATTCAACCTTCTTCGTAGAAAAGCAACTGATTCCTGAAACCGAACTAGCTTATTTCACACAGCAAAGTGTTCGGCAATGAAGATGTTTGTTTTCTAAACAAACTACTTTAGAAATGAGGTGAATCTACTAACTTGTCCATCTGGTTAAATTACACAAACTAAGAAAGTTTGAAGTTGTTGCACTCAACCTTCTTCATAGGAAAGCAACTGATTCCTAGAACCGAAGTAGATTATTTCACACATTACAATGTTCGGCAATGAACATGTTAGTTTACTAAGCAAACTACTTAGGAAGTGAAGGGAATCTACTAAGTTTTACATCATGTTACATTACAGAAACAAGGACAGTTGGAACTTGCTGCAGTCAACCTTCTTCATAGGAAAGCAACTGATTCCTAGAAACGAAATAGCTTACTTCACACAGTACAGTGTTGGGCAACAAAGATGTTTGTTTTCTCAACAAAGTACTTTACAAATGAGGTGAATCTACTAACTTGTAGATATTGGTAGATTACACAAACAAGGAAAGTTTGAACTGGATGCACTCAACATTGTTCGTAAAAAAGCAACTGATTCCTAGAACTGAACATGCTATTTCACACAGTACAATGTAGGCAATGAAGACGTTTGTTTTCTCAACAAACTACTTTACAAATGAGGCAAATCTACCAGTTTGTACATCTTGTTAGATTACATTAACAAGGAAAGTTTGAACTTGCTGCACTCAACCTTATTCATAGGAAAGCAACTGATTCCTAGAACCGCAATAGCTTAGTTCACACAGTACAGTGTGTGGCAATGAAGACGTTTGTTTTCTAAACAAACTACTTTAGAAATGAGGCGAATCTACTAACTTGTATATCTTGTTATATCACACAAACAAGGAATATTTGAACTTGCTACACTCAACCTTCTTCATAGAAAAGCAACTGATTCCCAGAACCAAACTTGCTTTTTTTCACACAGATCAAAATTCAGCAATGAAGATGTTTGTTTTGTCAACAAACTACTTTACAAATGAGGCGAATCTCCTAACTTGGAAATCTTTTTAGATTACATTAACAAGGAAAGTTTGAACTTGCTGTAGTCAACATTTTTTGTAGGAAAGCAACTGATGCCTAAAACCGAACTAACTTATTTCACATGGTACAGTGTTCGGGAATGAAGATGTTTGTTTTCTACACAACCTACTTTAGAAATGAAGGGAATCTACTGAGTTGTACATCCTGTTACATTACACAAACAAGGAACGTTTGAACTTGCTGTACTCAACCTTCTTTGTAGAAAACCAAGTGATTCCTGGAACCGAAACAACTTATGTCACACAGTATATTACTTGGTATAAGGTGTTTGTTTCCTAAACAATGTAGTTTAGAAATGGGGGAAACTTGTAAGTAGTACATCCTGTTACATTACACAAACTAGGAAAGTTTGAATTTGCTGCACTCAACCTTCTTCGAAGGAAAGCAACTGATTCCTAGAACCGCAATAGCTTATTTTCAACACTACATTGTTCGGCAATGAAGATGTTTGTTTTCTAAACAAACTACTTTAGAAATGAGGCAAATCTACTTGCTTGGACATCTTGTTAGATTACACAAACTAGGAAAGTTTGAACTTGCTGCACTCAACCTTCTTCGTAGGAAAGCAAGTGATTCCTAGAACCAAACTACCTTATTTCACATATTCCAATGTTAGGCAATGAAGATGTTAGTTTACTAAGCAAACTACGTTGGAAGTGAAGTGAATCTACTAAGTTTTACATCATGTTATATTACAGAAACAAGGAGAGTTGGAACTTGTTGCACTCAACCTTATTCGTAGGAAAGCAACTGATTCCTAGAACCGAACTAGCTTATTTCACACATTCCAGTGATCAGCAATGAAGATGTTTGTTTTCTAAAAAACCTACTGTAGAAATGAGGCCAATCTACTAAGCTGTACTTCTTTTTTAGATTACATTAACAAGGAAAGCTTGCACTTGCTGTACTCAACATTTTCCTTAGGAAAGCATCTGATTCCTAAAACCGAAACAACTTAATTCACACATTAAAGTATTTGGTATTGAAGGTGTTTGTTATCTAAACAATGTAGTTTAGAAATTAGGGAAACTTGTAAGTAGTACATCTTGTTAGATTACAAAAACAAGGAAAGTTTGAACTTGCAGCACTCACCCTTCTTCGTAGGAAAGCAACTGATGCCTAAAACCGAACTAACTTATTTCACACAGTACAGTGTTCGGGAATGAAGATGTTTGTTTTCAAAACAATCTACGTTAGAAATGAAGCGAATCTACTGAGTTGTTTATCCTGTAACATTACACAAACAAGAAAAGTTTGAACTTGCTGCACTCAACTTTCTTTTAGGAAAGCAACTGATTCCTAGAACAGAATTAGCTTATTTCACACAGTACAATGTTCGGCAATGAAGATGTTTCTTTTCTCAACAAACTACTTTACAAATGAGGCGAACCTTCTAACTTGGACATCTTTTTAGATTACATTAACAAGGAAAGTTTGAACTTGCTGCACTCAACCTTCTTTGTAGGAAAGCAACTGATTCCTAGAACCGAATTAGCTTATTTCACACAGTACAATGTTCGGCAATGAAGATGTTTGTTTTCTCAAGAAACTACTTTACAAATGAGGCGAATCTACTAACTTGGACAACTTTTCAGATTACATTAACAAGGAATGTTTGACCTTGCTAAACTCAAACATCTTCGTAGAAAGGAAACTGATTCCTAGAACCGAATTAACTTATTGCACACAGTACAGTGTTCGGGACTGAAGATTTTTGTTTTCTAAAGAAACTTAATTAGAAATGAGGAGAATCTACTAATTTGTACCTCTTGTTAGATTACACAAACTAGGAAAGTTTGAACTTGCTGCACTCAACCTTCTTCGTAGGAAAGCAAGTGATTCCCAGAACCGAACTAGCTTATTTCACATAGTACAGTGTTCGGTAATGAAGATGTTTGTCTTCTAAACAAACTTCGTTAGAAATGAGGCGAAATTACTAAGTTGTGCATCTTTTTAGAATACATTAACAAGGAAAGTTTGAACTTGCTGCACTCAACCTTCTATGTAGGAAAGCAAGTGATTCCTAGATCCGAACTGGGTCATTTCACATAGTACAGTGTTCGGTAATGAAGATGTTTGTTTTCTAAACAAACTACTTTTGAAATGAGGCAAATCCACTAAGTTGTGCTTCTTTTTAGAATACATTAACAAGGAAAGCTTGAACTTTCTGCACTCAACCTTCATGTAGGAAATAAACTGATTCCTAGAACTCTATTAGCTTATTTCACACAGTACAATGTTGGGCAATGAAGATGTTTGTTTTCTCAACAAACTACTTTACAAATGAGGTGAATCTACTAACTTTGATATCTTGTTAGATTACACAAACTAGGAAAGTTTCAACTTGCTGCACTCAACCTTCTTAGTAGGAAAGCAAGTGATTCCATGAACCGAACTAGTTTATTTCACACAGTATAGTGTTCGGTAATGAAGATGCATGTTTTGTAAACAAACTACTTTAGAAATGAGGCGAATCTACTAAGTTGTGCATCTTTTTAGATTAAATTAACAGGGAAAGTTTGAACTTGCTGCACTCAACCTTCTTTGGAGGAAAGAAACTGATTCCTAGAACCGAATTAACTTATTTCACACAGTACAGTGTTCAGTACTGAAGATGTTTGTTTTCTAAAGAAACTACTTTAGAAATGAGTCGAATATTCTAACTTGAATATCTTGTTAGATTACACAAAGTAGGAAAGTTTGAACTTGCTGCACTCAACCTTCTTCGTAGAAAGGAAACTGATTCCTAGAACCGAATTAACTTATTTCACACAGTACAGTGTTCGGTACTGAAGATGTTTGTTTTCTAAAGAAACTACCTTAGAAATGAGGTGAATCTACTAATTCGTACGTCTTGTTAGATTACACAAACTAGGAAAGTTTGAACTTGGTGCACTCAACCTTCTTCGTAGGAAAGCAAGTGATTCCTAGAACCGCACTAGCTTATTTCACGTAGTACAGTGTTTGGTAATGAAGATGTTTGTTTTCTAAACAAACTACTTTAGAAATTAGGCGAATCTACTAAGTTGTGCATCTTTTTAGAATACAGTAACAAGGAAAGTTTGAACTTGCTGCACTCAACCTTCTTTGTAGGAAAGCAACTGATTCCTAGAACCGAATTAGCTTATTTCACACAGTACAATGTTTGGCAAAGAAGATCTTTGTTTTCTCAACAAACTACTTTACAAATGAGGCGAATTACTAACTTGGACATCTTGTTCGATTACACAAACTACGAAAGTTTCAAATTGCTGCACTCGACCTTCTTCGTAGGAAAGCAAGTGATTCCTAGAACCGAACTAGTTTATTTCACATAAGATAGTGTTCGGTAATGAAGATGTTTGTGTTCTAAACAAACTAGAAATGAGGCGAATCTACTAAGTTGTGCATCTTGTTAGATTACACAAACTAGGAAAGTTTGAACTTGCTGCACACAACCTTCTTCGTAGAAAGGAAACTGATTCCTAGAACCAAATTAACTTATTTCACACAGTACAGTGTTCGGTAATGAAGATGTTTCTTTCCTAAAGAAACTACTTTAGAAATGAGGCGAATCTACTAAGTTGTGCATCTTTTTAGATTACATTAACAAGGAACGTTTGAACTTGCTGCACTCAACCTTCTTTGTAGGAAAGGAACTGATTCATAGAACCGAATTAGCTGATTTCACACAGTACATTGTTCGGCAATGAAGATGTTTGTTTACTCAACAAACTACTTTACAAGTGAGGCGAATCTACTAACTTGCATATCTTGTGAGATTACACAAACTAGGAAAGTTTCAACTTGCTGCATTCAACCTTCTTCGTAGGAAAGCAAGTGATTCCTAGAACCGAACTAGTTTATTTCAGATAGTATAGTGTTCGGTAATGTAGATGTTTGTTTTTTAAACAAACGACTTTAGAAATGAAGCGAATCTACTATGTTGTGCATCTTTTTAGATTACAAAAACAGGGAAAGTTTGAACTCCTGCACTCAACATTCTTTGTTGGAAAGCAACTGATTCCTAGAACCGAATTAACTTATTTCACACAGTACCGTGTTCAGTACTGAAGATGTTTGTTTTCTAAAGAAACTAGTTTGGAAATGAGGCGAATCTACTAACTTGTACATCTTGTTAGATTACACAAACTAGGAACGTTTGAACTTGCTGCACTCAACCTTCTTCGTAGGATGGAAACTGATTCCTAGAATGGAATTAAGTTATTTCACATAGTACACTGTTCGGTAATGAAGATGTTTCTTTTCTAAAGAAACTACTTTAGAAATGAGGCGAATCTACTAACTTGTACATCTCGTTAGATTACACAAACTAGGAAAGTTTGTACTTGCTGCACTCAACCTTCTTCGTAGGAAACCAAGGGATTTCTAGAACCTAACTAGCTCATGTCACATAGTACAGTGTTCGGTAATGAAGATGTTTGTTTTCTAAACAAACTACTTTAGAAATGAGGCGAATCTACTAAGTTGTGCATCTTTTTAGATTACATTCACAAGGAAAGTTTGAACTTGCTGCACTCATCCTTCTTTGTAGGAAAGCAACTGATTCCTAGAACCGAATGAGCTTATTTCACACAGTACAATGTTCGGCAATGAAGGTGTTGGTTTTCTCAACAAACTACTTTACAAATGAGGAGAACCTACTAACTTGGACCTCTTTTTAGATTACATTAACAAGGAAAGTTTGACCTTGCTAAACTCAACCATCTTCGTAGAAGGGAAACTGATTCCTAGAACTGAATTAACTTATTTCACACAGTCAGTGTTCAGTACTGAAGATGGTTGTTTTCTAAAGAAACTACTTTAGAAATGATGCGAATCTACTAACTTGGACATCTTTTTAGATTACATTAACAAGCAATGTTTGACCTTGCTAAACTCAACCATCTTCGTAGAAATGAAACTGATTCCTACACCCGAATTAACTTATTTCACACAGTACAGTGTTCGGTAATGAAGATGTTTGTTTTCCAAAGAAACTCCTTCAGAAATCAGGCGAATCTACTAACTTGTACATCTTGTTAGATTACACAAACTAGGAAAGTTTGAACTTGCTGCACTCAACCTTCTTCGTGGGAAAGCAAGTGATTCCTTGAACCGAACTAGCTTATTTCAGTTAGTACAGTGTTCGGTAATGAAGATGTTTGTTTTCTAAACAAACTACTTTAGAAATGAGGCAAATCTACTATGTTGTGCATCTTTTTAGATTACATTAACACGGAAAGTTTGAACTTGCTGCAATCAACCTTCTTTGTAGGAAAACAACTGATTCCTAGAACCGTATTAGCTTATTTCACACAGAACAATGCTCTGCAATGTAGATGTTTGTTTTCTCAACAAACTACTTTACAAATCAGGCGAATCTACTAACTTGGACATCTTGTTAGATTACAAAAACTAGGAAAGTTTCAACTTGCTGCATTCAACCTTCTTCATAGGAAAGCAAGTGATTCCTAGAACCGAACTAGTTTATTTCACATAGTATAATATTTGGTAATGAAGATGTTTGTTTTCTAAACAAACTACTTTAAAAATGAGGCAAATCTACTAAGTTGTATATTTTTATAGATTATATTAACAGGGAAAGTTTGAACTTGCTCCACTCAACCGTCTTTGCAGGAAGGAAATTGATTCCTAGAACCGAACTAGCTCATTTCAGACAGTACAGTGTTCGGTAATGAAGATGTTTCTTTTCTAAAGAAACTACTTTAGAAAGAAGGCGAATCTACTAACTTGGACATCTTTTTAGATTACATTAACAAGGAAAGTTTGAACTTGCTGCACTCATCCTTCTTTGTAGGAAAGCAACTGATTCCTACAACCGAATAAGCTTATTTCACACAGTACAGTGTTTGGCAATGAACGTGTTTGTTTTCTCAACAAACTACTTTACAAATGAGGTGAACCTACAAACCTGGACATCTTTTTAGATTACATTAACAAGGAAAGTTTGACGTTGCTATACTCAACCATTTTCGTAGAAAGGAAACTCTTTTGTAAAACTGAATTAACTTATTTCAACAGTACAGTGTTCGGTACTGAAGATGTTTATTTTCTAAAGAAAGTAGTTTAGAAATGAGGCAAATCTCCAATTTGTACATCTTCTTAGATAACACAAACTAGGAAAGTTTGAACTTCCTGCACTCAGCCTTCTACTTAGGAAAGCAAGTGATTCCTAGAACCAAACTGGCTTATTTCACATAGTACAGTGTTCGGTAATGAAGATGTTTGTTTTCTAATCAAACTCCTTTAGAAATGTGGTGAAACTAATAAGTTGTGCATCTTTTTAGAATACATTAGTAAAGAAAGTTTGAACTTGCTGCACTCAACCTTCTTTGTAGGAAAGCAACTGATTCCTAGAACCGAATTAGCTTATTTCACACAGTACAATGTTCTGCAATGAAGATATTTGTTTTCTCAACAAACTACTTTACAAATGAGGCGAATCTACTAACTTGGACATCTTGTTTGATTTCACATACTAGGAAAGTTTCAACTTGCTGCACTGAACCTTCTTCGCAGGTAAGCAACTGATTCCTAGAACCGAACCAGCTTATTTCACACATTTCAATGTTCGGCAATGAAGATGTTAGTTTACTAAGCAAACTACTTTGGAAGTGAAGCAAATCTACTAACTTGTATATCTTGTTAGATTACATTAACTAGGAAAGTTTGAACTTGCTGGACTCAACCTTCTTTGTAAGAAACCAACTGATTCGTAGAACCGTATTAGCTTATTTCACACAGTACAATGTTTGGCAATGAAGATGTTTGTTTTCTCAACAAACTACTTTACAAATGAGTCGAATCTACTAACTTGGACATCTTTTTGATTACATTAACAAGGAAAGTTTGACCTTGCTGCACTCAACCATCTTCATAGAAAGGAAACTGATTCCTAGAAACGAATTAAATTATTTCACACAGGACAGTGTTCACTACTGAAGATGTTTGTTTTCTAAAGAAACTACCTTAGAAATGAGGTGAATCTACTAACTTGTACATCTTGTTAGATTACACAAACTAGAAAAGTTTGAACTTGCTGCACTCAACCTTCTTCGTAGGAAGGCAAGTGATCCCTAGAACCGAACTAGCTTATTTCACATAGTACAGTGTTCGGTAATGAAGATGTTTCTTTTCTAAAGAAACTACTTTAGAAATGAGGCGAATCTACTAACTTGGACATCTTTTTAGATTACATTAACAAGGTAAGTTTGAACTTGCTAAAGTCAACCTTCTTTGTAGGAAAGCAATGGATTCCTAGAACTGAATTAGCTTATTTCACACAGTACAATGTTCGGCCATGAAGATGTTTGTTTTCCCAACAAACTACTTTAGAAATGAGGCGAATCTACTAAGTTGTGCATCTTTTTAGATTACATTAACAGGGAAAGTTTGAACTTGCTGCACTCAACCTTCTTCGTAGGAAAGCAACTGATTCCTAGAACCGAATTAGCGTATTTCACACAGTACAATGTTCGGCAATGAAGATGTTGGTTTTCTCAACAAACTACATTACAAATGAGGAGAATCTACTAAGTTGTGCATCTTTTTAGATTACATTAACAGGGAAAGTTTGAACTTGCTGCACTCAACCTTCTTTGGAGGAAAGCAACTGATTCCTAGAACCGAATTAACTTATTTCACACAGTAGAGGGTTCAGTACTGAAGATGTTTGTTTTCTAAAGAAAGTACTTTAGAAATGAGGAGAATCTACTAACTTGTACATCTTATTAGATTACACAAACTAGGAAAGTTTGAACTTGCTGCACTCAACCTTCTTTGTAGGAAGGAAACTGAGTCCTAGAACCGAATTAACTTATTTCAGGCAGTACTGTGTTCGGTACTGAAGATGTTTGTTTTCTAAACAAACTACTTTAGAAATGAGGCGAATCTACTAACTTGGACATCTTTTTAGATTACATTAACAAGGAAAGTTTGAACTTACTACACTCAATCTTCTTTGTCGGAAAGCAACTTGTTCCTAGAACCGAATTAGCTTATTTCGCACAGTACAAAGTTCGGCAATAAAGATGTTTGTTTTCTCAGCAAACTACTTTACAAATGAGTCGAATCTACTAACTTGGACATCTTGTTAGATTACACAAACTAGGAAAGTTTTAACTTGCTGCACTCAACCTTCTTCGCAGGAAAGCAAGTGATTCCTAGAACCGAACTAGCTTATTTCACATTGTACAGTGTTCAGTAATGAAGATGTTTGTTTTCTAAACAAACTACTTTAGAAATGAGGCGAATCTACTAAGTTGTGCATCTTTTCAGAATACATTAACAAGGAAAGTTTGAACTTGCTGCCCTCAACATTCTTTGTGGGAAAGCAATTGATTCCCCCAATCGAATTAGCTTATTTCACACAGTACAATGTTCGGCAATGAAGATGTTTGTTTTCTCAACAAACTACTTTACAAATGAGGAGAATCTACTAAGTTGTGCATCTTTTTAGATTACATTAACAAGGAAAGTTTGAACTTGCTAAACTTAAACATCTTTGTAGAAATGACAGTGATTCCTAGAACCGAATTAACTTATTTCACACAGTACAGTGTTCGAACTGAAGATGTTTGTTTTCTAAAGAAACTACTTTAGAAATGAGGTGAATATACTAACTTGAACATCTTGTTAGATTACACAAACTAGGAAAGTTTGAACTTGCTGCACTCAACCTTCTTTGTAGGAAAGCAAGTGATTCCTAGAACCGAATTAGCTTATTTCACACAGTACAGTGTTCAGTAATGAAGATGTTTGTTTTCTAAACAAACTACTTTAGAAATGAGGCGAAAATCTACTAACTGTGCATCTTTTTTATTACATTAACAAGGAAGGTTTGACCTTGCTGCACTCAATCTTCTTTGTAGGAAAGCAACTGATTCCTAGAACCGATTTAGCTGATTTCACACAGTACAATGTTCGGCAATGAAGATGTTTGTTTTCTCAACAAACTACTTTACAAATGAGGCGAATCTACTAACTTGGATATCTTGTTAGATTACACAAACTAGGAAAGTTTCAACATGCTGCACTCAACCTTCTTCGTAGGAAAGGAAGTGATTCCTAGAACCCAACTAGTTTATTTCACATAGTATAGTGTTCAGTAATGAAGATGTTTGTGTTCTAAACAAACTACTTTAGAAATGAGGCGAATCTACTAAGTTGTGTATCTTTTTAGATTACATTAACAGGGAAAGTTTGAACTCCTGCACTCAACCTTCTTTGTTTCAAAGGAACTGATTCCTGGGAACCGAATTAACTTATTTCACACAGGACAATGTTCAGTACTGAAGATGTTTGTTTTGAAAAGAAACTCTTTTAGAAATGAGGCAAGTCTACTAACATGTTCATCTTGTTAGATTACACAAACTAGGAAAGTTTGAACTTGCTGCACTCAACCTTCTTCGTAGGAAAGCTAGTGATTCCTTGAACCGAACTTGCTTATTACTCATAGTACAGTGTTCGGTAATGAAGATGTTTGTTTTCTAAACAAACTACTTTAGAAATGAGGCGAATCTACTAAGTTTTGCACCTTTTTAGATTACATTAACAAGGAAAGTTTGAACTTGCTGCACTCAACCTTCTGCGTAGGAAAGCTAGTGATTCCTTGAACTGACCTAGCTTATTTCACATAGTACAGTGTTCGGTAATGAAGATGTTTGTTTTCTAAACAAACTACTTTAGAAAAGAGGCGAATCTACTAAGTTGTGAATCTTGTTAGATTACATTAACAAGGAAAATTTGAACTTGCTGCACTCAACCTTCTTTGTAGGAAAGCCACTGATTCCTAGAACCACTTTAGCTTATTTCACACATTACAGTGTTCTTCAATGTAGATGTTTGTTTTCTCAACAAAGTACTTTACAAATGAGGCGAATCTACTAACTTGGACACCTTGTTAGACTACACAAACTAGGAAAGTTTCAACTTGCTGCACTCAACGTTCTTCGTAGGAAAGCAAGTGATTCCTAGAAGCAAACTAGTTTATTTCAGATACTATAGTGTTTGGTAATGAAGATGTTTGTTTTCTAAACAAAGTACTTTAAAAATGAGGAGAATCTACTAAGTTGTGCATCTTTATAGATTACATTAACAGGGAAAGTTTGAACTTGCTCACTCAACCTTCTTTGCAGTAAGGAAACTGATTCCTAGAACCGAACTACCTTATTTCACACAGTACAGTGTTCGGTAATGAAGATATTTCTTTTCCAAAGAAACTACTTTAGTAATGAGGTGAATCTACTAACTTGGACATCGTTTTAAATTACATTAACAAGGAAAGTTTGAACTTGCTGCACTCAACCTTCTTTGTAGGAAAGGAACTGATTCCTAGAACCTAATTAGCTTATTTCACACAGCACAATGTTCGGCAAAGAGGATGTTTGTTTTCTCAAGAAACTACTTTACAAATGAGGTGAATCCACTAACTTGGATATCTTTTTAGATTACATTAACAAAGAAAGTTTGACCTTGCTAAACTCAATGATCTTCGTAGAAAGGAAACTGATTCCTAGGACCTAATTAACTTATTTCACACAGTACAGTGTTCGGTACTTAAGATGTTTCTTTTCTAAAGAAACTACTTCAGAAATGAGGCGAATCTACTAACTTGTACATCTTGTTAGATTACACAAACTAGGAACGTTTGAACTTGCTTCACTCAACCTTCTTCGTAGAAAGGAAACTGATTCCTAGAACTGAATTAACTTATTTCATACACTACAGTGTTCGGTACTGAAGATGTTTCTTTTCTAAAGAAACTACTTTAGAAATGAGGCAAATCTACTAAGTTGTGCCTCTTTTTAGATTACAATAACAAGGAAAGTTTGAACTTGGTGCACTCATCCTTCTTATTAGGAAAGCAACTGATTCCTAGAACCGAATAAGCTTATTTCACACAGTACACTGTTCGGGAATGAAGGTGTTTGTTTTCTCAACAAACTACTTTACAACTGAGGTGAATCTCCTAACTTGAACATCTTTTTAGATTACATTAACAAGGAAAGTTTTACCTTGCTAAACTCAACCATCTTCGTAGAAAGGAAACTGATTCCTAGAACAGAATTAACTTATTTCATACACTACAGTGTTCGGTACTGAAGATGTTTGTTTTCTAAAGAAACTCTTTTAGAAATGAGGCGAATCCTCTAACTTGTACATATTGTTAGATTACACAAACTAGGAAAGTTTGACCTTGCTGCACTCAACCTTCTTCGTAGGAAAGCTAGTGATTCCTTGAACCGAACTAGCTTATTTCACATAGTACAGTGTTCGGTAATGAAGATGTTTGTTTTCTAAACAAACTACTTTAGAAATGAGGCGAATCAAACTAAGTTGTTCATCATTTTAGATTACATTAACAGGGAACGTTTGAACTCCTGCACTCAACCATTTTGTTGGAAAGCAACTGATTCCTAGAACCGAATTAACTTATTTCACACAGTATATTGTTCAGTAGTGAAAATGTTTGTTTTCTAAAGAAACTACTTTAGAAATGAGGCAAATCTACTAACTTGTACATCTTGTTAGATGACACAAACTAGGAACGTTTGAACTTGCTTCACTCAATCTTCTTCGTAGAAAGGAAACTGATTCCTAGAACTGAATTAACTTATTTCACATAGTACAGTGTTCGGTAATGAAGATGTTTCTTTTCTAAAGAAACTACTTTAGAAATGAGGCGAATCTAGTAACTTGTACATCTTGTTAGATTACACAAAATAGGAAAGTTTGAACTTGCTGCACTCAACCATCTTTGTGGGAAGGAAACTGATTCCTAGAACTGAATTAACTTATTTCACACAGTAAAGATTTCAGTACTGAAGATGTTTGTTTCCTAACGAAGCTCCTTTAGAAATTAGGCGAATCTTCTAACTTCTACATCTTGTTAGATTACACAAACTATGAACTTTTGAACTTGCTGCACTGAACCTTCTTCGTAGGAAGGCAAGTGATTCCTAGAACCGAACTAGCTTATTTCACATCGTATAGTGTTCGGTAATGAAGTTTTTTGTTTTCTAAACAAACTACTTTAGAAATGAGGCGAATCTACTAAGTTCTGCATCTTTTTAGATTACATTAACAAGGAAAGTTTGAACTTGCTAAACTCAACCATCTTCATAGAAAGGAAACTGATTCCTAGAACCGAACTAGCTTATTTCACACAGTACAATGTTCGGCAATGGAGATGTTTGTTTTCTCAAGAAACTAGTTTACAAATGAGGCGAATCTACTGACTTGGACATCTTGTTACATAAACAAACTAGGAAAGTTTCAACTTGCTGCACTCAACCTTCCTCATAGGAAAGGAAGTGATTCCTAGAACCGAACTAGTTTATTTCACATAGTATCTTGTTCGGTAATGGAGATATTTCTTTTCTCAACAAACTGCTTTAGAAATGAGGCAAATCTATTAAGTTGTGCATCCTTTTAGATTACATTAACACGGAAAGTTTGACCTTGCTGCACTCAACCTTCTTCGCAGGAAGGAAACTGATTCCTAGAACTGAATTAACTTATTTCACACAGGACCGTGTTCAGTACTGAAGATGTTTGTATTCTAAAGAAACTACTTTAGAAATGAGGCGAATCTACTAACTTGTACATCGTGTTAGATTACACAAACTAGGAAAGTTTGAACTTGCTGCACTCACCCTTCTTCGTAGGAAGGAAACTGATTCCGAGAACCTAATTAACTTATTTCAAACAGTACAGTGTTCAGTACCGAAGATGTTTGTTTTCTAAAGAAACTAGAAATGAGGCTAATCTACTAACTTGTACATCTTGTTAGATTACATTAACAAGGAAAGTTTGAACTTGCTGCACTCAACCTTCTTTGTAGGAAAGCAACTGTTTCCTAGAACCAAATTAGCTTATTTCACACAGTACAATGTTCAGTAATGAAGATGTTTGTTTTCTAAAGAAACTACTTTACAAATGAGGTGAACCTAGTAACTTGGACATCTTTTCAGATTATAATTAACAAGGAAAGTTTGACCTTGCAAACCTCCAACATCTTCGTAGAAAGGCAACTGATTCCTAGAACAGAATTAACTTATTTCACACAGTACACTGTTCGGTACTGAAGACGTTTGTTTTCTAAAGAAATTACTTTAGAAATGAGGCAAATCTATGAACTTGGATATCTTTTTAGATTACATTAACAAGAAAAGTTTGACCTTGCTGCACTCAACCTTCTTTGTAGGAAAGCAAGTGATTCCTAGAACCGAATTAACTTATTTCACACAGTACAGTGTTAAGCAATGAAGATGTTTGTTTTCTAACCTTGTTAGACTACAGAAATGAGGAAAGTTTCTACTTGCTGCACTGTACATCTTTTTAGAAAGCAAGTGATTCCTTACAATTTGAACTTGTTTATTTCACATAGTATAATATTAGGAATGGAAACTGATTCCTAGAACCGAACTAGCTTATTTCACACAGTACAATTTTCAGCAATGAAGATGTTTGTTTCTCAAGAAACTACTTTAAAAATGAGGCGAACCTACTAACTTGGACATCTTTTTAGATTACATTAACAAGGAAAGTTTGACCTTGCTAAACTCATCCATCTTCATAGAAATGAACCTGATTCCTAGACCCAAATTAACTTATTTCACACAGTACACTGTTCGCAATGAAGATGTTTGTTTTCTAAAGAAACTACTTTAGAAATGAGGCGAATCTACTAACTTGTACATCTTTTTAGATTACACAAACTAGCAAAGTTTGAAATTGCTGCACTCAACCTTCTTCTTAGAAAAGCAACTGATTCCTAGAACCGAACTAGCTTATTTCACATCGTACAGTTTTCCGTAATGAAGATGTTTGTTTACTAAACAAACTATTTTAGAAATGAGGCGAATCTACTAAGTTGTGCATCTTTTAGATTACATTAACAATGAAAGTTTGATCTTGCTGCACTCAACCTTCTTTGTAGGAAAGCAACTGATTCCTAGAACCGAATTAGCTTATTTCACACAGTACAATGTTCGCAATGAAGATGTTTGTTTTCTCAACAAACTACTTTACAAATGAGGCGAATCTACTAACTTGTACATCTTTTTAGATTACATTAACAAGGAAAGTTTGAACTTGGTAAACTCAACCATCTTTGTAGAAAGGAAACTGATTCCTAGAACCGAATTAACTTATTTCACACAGTACACTGTTGGAAAGTGAAGATGTTTGTTTTCTAAAGAAACTACTTTAGAAATGAGGCGAATCTACTAACTTGTACATCTTGTTAGATTACACAAACCAGGAAAGTTTGAACTTGCTGCACTCAACCTTCTTTGTAGAAAAGAAACTGATTCCTAGAACCGAATTAACTTATTTCACACAGTACAGTTTTCAGTAATGAAGATGTTTGTTTTCTAAAGAAACCACTTTAGAAATGAGGTGAATCTACTAACTTGTACATCTTGTTAGATTACACATAGTAGGAAAGTTTGAACTTGCTGCACTCAACCTTCTTCGTAGAAAGGAAACTGTTTCCTAGAACCGAATTAACTTATTTCACACAGTACACTGTTAGGTAGTTAAGATGTCTGTTTTCTAAAGAAAATACTTTAGAAATGAGGCGAATCTACTAACTTGTACATCTTGTTAGATTACACAAACTAGGAAAGTTTGAACTTGCTGCACTCAACCTTCTTCGTAGAAAGGAAACTGATTCCTAGAACCGAATTAACTTATTTCAAACAGTACAGTGTTCGGTACTGAAGATGTTTGTTTTCTAAAGAAACTACATTAGAAATGAGGCGAATCTACTAACTTGTACATCTTGTTAGATTACACAAACTAGGAAAGTTGAACTTGCTGCACTCAACCTTCTTCGTAGAAAGGAAACTGATTCCTAGAACCGAATAAACTTATTTCACACAGTACAGTGTTCGGTACTGAAGATGTTTGTTTTCTAAAGAAACTACATTAGAAATGAGGTGAATCTACTAATTTGTACATCTTGTTAGATTACACAAACTAGGAAAGTTTGAACTTGCTGCACTCAACCTTCTTCGTAGGAAAGCAAGTGATTCCTAGAACCAAACTAGCTTATTTCACATAGTACAGTGTTCAGTAATGAAGATGCTTGTTTTCTAAAGAAACTACATTAGAAATGAGGCGAATCTACTAAGTTGTGCATCTTTTTAGAATACATTAACAAGGAAAGTTTGAACTTGCTGCACTCAACCTTCTTTGTAGGAAAGCAAGTGATTCCTAGAACCAGAATTAGCTTATTTCACACAGTACAATGTTCGGCCTTGAAGATGTTTCTTTTCTCAAGAAACTACTTTACAAATGAGGCGAATCTACTAACTTGGACATCTTTTTAGATTACATTAACAAGGAAAGTTTGACCTTGCTAAACTCAACCATCTTCCTAGAAAGGAAACTGATTCCTAGAACCGAATTAACTTATTTCACACATTACACTGTTCGGTATTGAAGATGTTTATTTTCTAAAGAAACCTCTTTAGAAATGACTTGGACATCTTCTTAGTTTACACAAACCAGGAAAGTTTGAACTTGCTGCACTCAACCTTCTTTGTAGAAAGGAAACTGTTTCCTAGAACAAAATTAACTTATTTCACACAGTACAGTGTTCGGTAATGAAGATGTTTGTTTTCTCAAGAAACTACTTTAGAAATAAGGTGAATCTACTAATTTGTACATCTTTTTAGATTACATTAAACTAGGAAAGTTTGAACTTGCTGCACTCAACCATCTTTGTAGGAAAGCAACTGATTCCTGGAACCGAACTAGCTTATTTCACATAGTACAATGTTCGGTAATGAAGATATTTGTTTTCTAAACAAACTACTTTAGAAATGAGGCGAATCTACTAAGTTGTGCATCTTTTTAGAATACATTAACAAGGAAAGTTTGAACTTGCTGCACTCAACATTCTTTGTAGGAAAGCAACTGATTCATAGAAATGAATTAGCTTATTTCACACAATACAATGTTCGGCAATGAAGATGTTTCCTTTCGCAATAAACTACTTTAGTAATGAGGCAAATCTACTAACTTAGACATCTTGTTAGATTACACAAACTAGGAAAGTTTCAACTTGCTGCACTCAACCTTCTTCGTAGGAAAGCAAGTGATTCCTAGAACCGAACTAGTTTATTTCACATAGTATAATATTCAGTAATGAAGATGTTTGTTTTCTAAACAAAATACTTTAGAAATGAGGCAAATCTACTAAGTTGTGCATCTTTTTAGATTACATTACAGGGAAAGTGTGAACTTGCTGCACTCAATGTTCCTTGGAGGAAAGCAACTGATTCCTAGAACCGAATAAAATTATTTCACACAGTACATTGTTCGGCACTGAAGATGTTTGTTTTCTAAAGAAACTACTTTAGAAATGAGGCGAATCTACTAATTTGTACATCTTGTTAGATTACACAAACTAGGAAAGTTTGAACTTGCTGCACTCAACCTTCTTTGTAGGAAAACAAGTGATTCCTAGAACCAAACTAGCTTATTTCACACAGTACAGTGTTCGGTAATGAAGATGTTTGTTTTCTAAAGAAACTACTTTAGAAATGAGGCAAATCTACTAAGTTGTGTATCTTTTTAGATTACACAAACTAGGAAAGTTTGAACTTGCTGCACTCAACCTTCTTTGTAGGAAAGCAACTGATTCCTAGAACTGAATTAGCTTATTTCACACAGTACAATTTTGGCAAATGAAGATGTTTGTTTTCTCAAGAAACTACTTTAGAAATGAGGCGAATCTACTAACTTGTACATCTTGTTAGATTACACAAACTAGGAAAGTTTGAACTTGCTGCACTCAACCTTCTTTGTAGAAAGCAAACTGATTCCTAGAACTGAATTAGCTTATTTCACACAGTACAATGTTCGGTCGTGAAGATGTTTGTTTTCTCAAGAAACTACTTTAGAAATGAGGCGAATCTACTAACTTGTACATCTTGTTAGATTACACAAACTAGGAAAGTTTGAACTTGCTGCACTCAACCTTCTTTGTAGGAAAGGAAACTGATTCCTAGAACCGAATTAGCTTATTTCACACAGTACAGTGTTCAGTAATGAAGATGTTTGTTTTCTAAAGAAACTACTTTAGAAATGAGGCGAATCTACTACTAACTTGTACATCTTGTTAGATTACACAAACTAGAAAAGTTTGAACTTGCTGCACTCAACCTTCTTTGTAGGAAAGCAAGTGATTCCTAGAACCGAATTAGCTTATTTCACATAGTACAATGTTCAGTAATGAAGATGTTTTTTTTCTAAACAAACTACTTTAGAAATGAGGCGAATCTACTAACTTGTACATCTTGTTAGATTACACAAACTAGGAAAGTTTGAACTTGCTGCACTCAACCTTCTTTGTAGGAAAGCAAGTGATTCCTAGAACCGAATTAGCTTATTTCACACAGTACAATGTTCGGCAATGAAGATGTTTGTTTTCTGAACAAACTACTTTAGAAATGAGGCGAATCTACTAAGTTGTGCATCTTTTTAGATTACATTAACAGGGAAAGTTTGAACTTGCTGCACTCAACCTTCTTTGGAGGAAAGCAACTGATTCCTAGAACCGAATTAACTTATTTCACACAGTACAGTGTTCAGTACTGAAGATGTTTGTTTTCTAAAGAAACTACTTTAGAAATGAGGCGAATCTACTAACTTGTACATCTTATTAGATTACACAAACTAGGAAAGTTTGAACTTGCTGCACTCAACCTTCTTTGTAGGAAGGAAACTGATTCCTAGAACCGAATTAACTTATTTCACACAGTACAGTGTTCGGTACTGAAGATGTTTGTTTTCTAAAGAAACTACATTAGAAATGAGGCGAATCTACTAATTTGTACATCTTGTTAGATTACACAAACTAGGAAAGTTTGAACTTGCTGCACTCAACCTTCTTCGTAGGAAAGCAAGTGATTCCTAGAACCGAACTAGCTTATTTCACATAGTACAGTGTTCGGTAATGAAGATGTTTGTTTTCTAAACAAACTACTTTAGAAATGAGGCGAATCTACTAACTTGTGCATCTTTTTAGAATACATTAACAAGGAAAGTTTGAACTTGCTGCACTCAACCTTCTTTGTAGGAAAGCAACTGATTCCTAGAACCGAATTAGCTTATTTCACACAGTACAATGTTCAGTAATGAAGATGTTTCTTTTCTCAACAAACTACATTACAAATGAGGCGAATCTACTAACTTGTACATCTTGTTAGATTACACAAACTAGGAAAGTTTGAACTTGCTGCACTCAACCTTCTTTGTAGGAAAGCAACTGATTCCTAGAACCGAACCAGCTTATTTCACACATTACAATGTTCGGTAATGAAGATGTTTGTTTTCTAAACAAACTACTTTAGAAATGAGGCGAATCTACTAACTTGTACATCTTGTTAGATTACACAAACTAGGAAAGTTTGAACTTGCTGCACTAAACCTTCTTTGTAGGAAAGCAACTGATTCCTAGAACCGAATTAGCTTATTTCACACAGTACAATGTTCGGCAATGAAGATGTTTGTTTTCTCAACAAACTACTTTACAAATGAGTCGAATCTACTAACTTGGACATCTTTTTAGATTACATTAACAAGGAAAGTTTGAACTTGCTGCACTCAACCATCTTTGTAGAAAAAGCAACTGATTCCTAGAACCGAATTAACTTATTTCACACAGTACAATGTTCAGTAATGAAGATGTTTGTTTTCTAAAGAAACTACTTTAGAAATGAGGCGAATCTACTAACTTGTACATCTTGTTAGATTACACAAACTAGGAAAGTTTGAACTTGCTGCACTCAACCTTCTTTGTAGGAAGGCAAGTGATTCCTAGAACCGAACTAGCTTATTTCACACAGTACAATGTTTGGTAATGAAGATGTTTGTTTTCTAAACAAACTACTTTAGAAATGAGGCAAATCTACTAAGTTGTGCATGTTTTTAGATTACATGAACAAGGAAAGTTTGAACTTGCTGCACTCAACCTTCTTTGTAGGAAAGCAACTGATTCCTAGAACCAAATTAGCTTATTTCACACAGTACAATGTTTGGCAATGAAGATGTTTGTTTTCTCAACAAACTACTTTACAAATGAGGCTAATCTACTAACTTGGACATCTTGTTAGATTACACAAACTAGGAAAGTTTGAACTTGCTGCACTCAACCTTCTTTGTAGGAAAGCAACTGATTCCTAGAAACAAAACAGCTTATTTCACACAGTACAATGTTCAAAATGAAGATGTTTGTTTTCTAAAAACAAACTACCTTAGAAATGAGGTGAATCTACTAACTTGTACATCTTGTTAGATTACACAAACTAGGAAAGTTTGAACTTGCTGCACTCAACCTTCTTTGTAGGAAAGCAAGTGATTCCTAGAACCAAATTAGCTTATTTCACACAGTACAATGTTCGGTAATGAAGATGTTTGTTTTCTCAACAAACTACTTTAGAAATGAGGCGAATCTACTAACTTGTACATCTTTTTAGATTACATTAACAAGGAAAGTTTGAACTTGCTGCACTCAACCTTCTTTGTAGGAAAGCAACTGATTCCTAGAACCGAATTAGCTTATTTCACACAGTACAATGTTCGGGAATGAAGATGTTTGTTTTCTAAAGAAACTACTTTAGAAATGAGGCGAATCTACTAACTTGTACATCTTGTTAGATTACACAAACTAGGAAAGTTTGAACTTGCTGCACTCAACCTTCTTTGTAGGAAAAGAAACTGATTCCTAGAACCGAATTAACTTATTTCACACAGTACAGTGTTCGGTAATGAAGATGTTTGTTTTCTAAAGAAACTACTTTAGAAATGAGGCGAATCTACTAACTTGTACATCTTTTTAGATTACATTAACAAGGAAAGTTTGAACTTGCTGCACTCAACCTTCTTTGTAGGAAAGCAACTGATTCCTAGAACCAAATTAGCTTATTTCACACAGTACAATGTTGGGCAATGAAGATGTTTGTTTTCTAAACAAACTACTTTAGAAATGAGGCGAATCTACTAACTTGTACATCTTTTTAGATTACACAAACAAGGAAAGTTTGAACTTGCTGCACTCAACCTTCTTTGTAGGAAAACAAGTGATTCCTAGAACCGAATTAGCTTATTTCAATGAAGATGTTTGTTTTCACAAACTACAAAATGTTACTAACAATGAAGATTACATTTTTTTTCTCAACAAACTACTTTAGTGTTTGTTTTCTCAGAAACTACTTTAGAAATGAGGCGAATCTACTAACTTGTACATCTTGTTAGATTACACAAACTAGGAAAGTTTGAACTTGCTGCACTCAACCTTCTTTGTAGGAAAGCAAGTGATTCCTAGAACCGAATTAGCTTATTTCACACAGTACAATGTTCGGCAATGAAGATGTTTGTTTTCTCAAGAAACTACTTTAGAAATGAGGCGAATCTACTAACTTGTACATCTTGTTAGATTACACAAACTAGGAAAGTTTGAACTTGCTGCACTCAACCTTCTTTGTAGGAAAGCAAGTGATTCCTAGAACCAATTAGCTTATTTCACACAGTAAATGTTAAGCAATGATTCCTAGAACCAAAAATTAGCTTATTTCACACAGTACAATGTTCGGCAATGAAGATGTTTGTTTTCTCAAGAAACTACTTCAGAAATGAGGCGAATCTACTAACTTGTACATCTTGTTAGATTACACAAACTAGGAAAGTTTGAACTTGCTGCACTCAACCTTCTTTGTAGGAAAGCAAGTGATTCCTAGAACCGAATTAGCTTATTTCACACAGTACAATGTTCGGCAATGAAGATGTTTGTTTTCTCAAAAAACTACTTTAGAAATGAGGCGAATCTACTAACTTGTACATCTTGTTAGATTACATTAAACTAGGAAAGTTTGAACTTGCTGCACTCAACCTTCTTTGTAGGAAAGCAAGTGATTCCTAGAACTGAATTAGCTTATTTCACACAGTACAATGTTCGGTAATGAAGATGTTTGTTTTCTCAAAAAACTACTTTAGAAATGAGGCGAATCTACTAACTTGTACATCTTGTTAGATTACACAAACTAGGAAAGTTTGAACTTGCTGCACTCAACCTTCTTTGTAGGAAAGCAAGTGATTCCTAGAACCGAATTAGCTTATTTCACACAGTACAATGTTCAGTACTGAAGATGTTTGTTTTCTCAAAGAAACTACTTTAGAAATGAGGCGAATCTACTAACTTGTACATCTTGTTAGATTACACAAACTAGGAAAGTTTGAACTTGCTGCACTCAACCTTCTTTGTAGGAAAGCAAGTGATTCCTAGAACCGAATTAGCTTATTTCACACAGTACAATGTTTGGTAATGAAGATGTTTGTTTTCTCAACAAACTACTTTAGAAATGAGGTGAATCTACTAAGTTGTACATCTTTTTAGATTACATTAACTAGGAAAGTTTGAACTTGCTGCACTCAACCTTCTTTGTAGGAAAGCAACTGATTCCTAGAACCACATTAGCTTATTACACAGTACAATGTTTGGCAATGAAGATGTTTGTTTTCTCAAGAAACTACTTTAAAAATGAGGCGAATCTACTAACTTGGACATCTTTTTAGATTACATTAACAAGGAAAGTTTGAACTTGCTGCACTCAACCATCTTTGTAGAAAGGAAACTGATTCCTAGAACCAAATTAACTTATTTCACACAGTACAGTGTTTGGGGCAATGAAGATGTTTGTTTTCTAAAGAAACTACTTTAGAAATGAGGCGAATCTACTAATTTGTACATCTTGTTAGATTGCACAAACTAGGAAATTTTGAACTTGCTGCACTCAACCTTCTTCTTAGGAAAGCAACTGATTCCTAGAACCGAATAAACTTATTTCACACAGTACAGTGTTCGGTAATGAAGATGTTTGTTTTCTAAACAAACTACTTTAGAAATGAGGCGAGTCTACTAACTTGTACATCTTGTTAGCTTACACAAACAAGGAAAGTTTGAACTTGCTGCACTCAACCTTCTTCGTAGGAAAGCAAGTGATTCCTAGAACCGAGTTAGCTTATTTCACACAGTACAATGTTCAGCAATGAAGATGTTTGTTTTCTCAACAAACTACTTTAGAAATGAGTCGAATGTACCTGGTTGTACATCTTTTTAGATTACATTAACATGGAAAGTTTGAACTTGGTGCACTCAACCTTCTTCGTAAAAAAACAACTGATTCCTAGATCCGAACTTGCTTATTTCACACAGTACAATCTTCCGCAATGAAGATGTTTGTTTTCTCAACAAACTACTTTACAAATGAGGCCAATCTACTAACTTGTACATCTTTTTAGATTACATTTACAAGGAACGTTTGAACTTGCTGCACTCAACCTTTTCGTAGTAAAGCATCTGATTCCTAAAACCAAAACATTTATTTCACACAGTACAGTATTTGGTATTGAAGGTGTTTGTTTTCTAAGCAATGTATTTTAGAAATGAGGGAAACTTGTAAGTAGTACATCTTGTTAGATTACACAAACAAGGAAAGTTTTAACTTGCTGCACTCAACCGTCTTCGTAGGAAATCAACTGATGCCTAGAAACGCACTAACTTATTTCACACAGTACAGTGTTCGGGAATGAAGATTTTTGTTTTCTAAACAAACTACTTTAGAAATGAAGCGAATCTACTGAGTTGTACATCCTGTTACATGACACAAACAAAGGAAAGTTTGAACTTGCTGTACTCAAACTTCTTCGTAGAGAAGCAACTGGTTCCTGGAAACGAACTAGCTTATTTCACACAGTACAGTGTTCGGCAATGAAGATGTTTGTATTCTAAACAAACTACTTTACAAATGAGGCAAATCTACCATGTTGTACATCTTTTTAGTTTACATTAACAAGGAAAGTTTGAACTTGCTGCACTCAACCTTCTTTGTAGGAAAGCAACTGATTCCTAGAACCGAATTAGCTTATTTCACACAATACATTGTTCAGCAATAAAGATGTTTCTTTTCTCAAACAAACTACTTTACAAATGAAGTGAATCTACTAACTTGCACATCTTGTTTGATTACATGAACAAGGAAAGTTGGAACTTGCTTCCCTCAACCATCTTCGTAGAATGGAAACTGATTCCCAGAACCGAATTAACTTATTTCACACAGTACAGTGTTCGGTACTGAAGATGTTTGTTTTCTAAAGAAACTACCTTAGAAATGAGGCGAATCTACTAAATTGTACATCTTGTTAGATTACACAAACGTGGAAAGTTTGAACTTACTGCACTCAACCTTCTTCGTAGGAAAGCAACTGATTCCTAGAACTGAAATAGCTTACTTCACGCAGTACAGTGTTGGCATATGAAGATGTTTGTTTTCTCAACAAACTACTTTACAAATGCAGCGAATCTACTAACTTGGACACCTTTTTAGATTACATTAACAAGGAAAGTTTAAACTTGCTGTACTCAACCATCTTCGTCGAAAAAAACTGATTCCTAGAACCGAACTACCTTACTTCACACAGTACAGCGTTGGGCCATGAATCCGTTTGTTTTCTAAACAAAGTAGTTTAGAAATGAAGCGAAACTTGTAATTTGTACATCTTGTTAGCCCACAAAAACAAGTTAAGTTTGAACTTGGTGTACTCAACCTTCTTCGTAGGAAAGAAAGTTATTCCTAGAACCGGACTAGCTTATTTCATAAAGTGCAGTGTTCGGCAATGAAGATGTTTGTTTTCTCAACAAACTACTTTACAAATGAGGCGAATCTACTAACTTGGACATCTTTTTAGACTACATTAACAAGGAAAGTTTGAACTTGCTGCTCTCAACCATCTTCGTAGAAAGGAAACCTATTCCTAGAACTGAATTAACTTATTTCACACAGTACAGTGTTCAGTACTGAAGATGTTTGTTTTCCAAAGAAAGTACTTTAGAAATGAGGCGAATCTACTAACTTGTACATCTTGTTAGATTACCTTAACAAGGAAAGTTTGAACTTGCTGCACTCAAGCTTCTTTGTCGGAAAGCAACTGATTCCTAGAACCGAATTAGCTTATTTCACAAAGTACAAAGTTCGGCAATGAAGATGTTTGTTTTCTCATCAAACTACTTTACAAATGAGGCGAATCTACTAACTTGGACATCTTTTTAGATTATATTAACAAGGAAAGTTTGAACTTGCTAAACTCAACCGTCTTCATAGAAAGGAAACTGATTCCTAGAACCGAATTAGCTTATTTCACACAGTACAATGTTCGGCAATGAAGATGTTTGTTTTCTGAAGAAACTATTTTACAAATGAGGCGAATCTACTAACTTGGACATCTTGTTAGATTACATTAACAAGGAAAGTTTGAACTTGCTAAACTCAACCATCTTCGTAGAAAGGAAACTGAATCCTAGAACCGAATTAACTTATTTCACACAGTACAGTGTTCGGTACTGAAGATGTTTGTTTTCTAAAGAAACTACTTTAGAAATGAGGCGAATCTACTAACTTGTACATCTTGTTAGATTACACAAACTAGGAAAGTTTGAACGTGCAGCACTCAACCATCTTCGTAGGAAAGCAAGTGATTCCAAGAACCGAACTAGCTTATTTCACATAGTACAGTGTACGGTAATGAAGATGTTTGTTTTCGCAACAAACTACTTTACAAATGAGGCGAATCTACTAAGTTGTACAACTTTTTAGATTACATTAACAAGGAAATTTTGAACTTGCTGCACTCAACCATCTTTGTAGAAAAGAAACTGATTCCTAGAAACAAACTACCTTATTTCACACAGTACAGTGTTTGGCAATGAAGACGTTTGTTTCTAAACAAACTACTTTAGAAATGAGGAGAATGTACTAACTGGTACATTTTGTTAGATTTCACAAACTAGGAAAGTTTGAACTTACTGCCCTCAACCTTCCTTGTAGGAAAGCAACTGATTCCTAGAACCGAACTAGCTTATTTCACACAGTACATGGTTCGGGAATGAAGATGTTTGTTGTCTAAACAAACTACTTTAGAAATGAGGCTAATCTACTAACTTGTACATCTTGTTAGATTACACAAACTAGGAAAGTTTGAACTTGGTGCACTCAAACTTGTTCGTAGGAAAGCAACTGATTCCTAGAACCCAACTAGCTTATTTCACACAATACAATGTTCGGCAATGAAGATGTGTGTTTTCACAACAAACTACTTTACAAATGAGGTGAATCTACTAACTTGTACATCTTTTTAGATTACATTAACAAGGAAATTTTGAACTTGCTGCACTCAACCATCTTTGCAGAAAAGAAACTGATTCCTAGAACAGAACAAGTATATTTCACACAGTGCGGTGTTCGGCAATGAAGATGTTTGTTTTCTAAACAAACTAATTTAGAAATGAGGCGATTCTATAACTTGTACATCTTGTTAGATTACAAGAACTAGGAAAGTTTGGACTTGCTGCACTCAACCTTCTTCGTAGGAATGCAACTGATTCCTAGAACCAAACTAGCTTATTTCACACAGTACAATGTTAGGCAATGAAGATGGTTTTCTCAACAAACTACTTTACAAATGAGGTGAATCTACTAAGTTGTACATCTTTTTAGATTACATTAACAAGGAAAGGTTGAACTTGCTGCACTCAACCTTCTTTGTCGAAAAGAAACTGATTTTTAGAACCGAACTAGCTTACTTCACACAATACAGTGTTGGGCAATGAATATGTTTGTTTACTAAACAAAATAGGTTAGAAATGAAGCAAAACTTGTAATTTGTTCATCTTGTTAGCTTACACAAAGAAGGAAAGATTGAACTTGCTATACTCAACCTTCTTTGTTGGAAAGCAACTGATTGACAGAACAGAAATAGCTTATTACAGAGTACAAATTTCAGGAATGAAGATATTTGTTTTCTAAACAACCTACTGTAGAAATGATGCCAATCTACTAAGTTGTACATCTTTTTAGATTACATTAATAAGGAAAGTTTGAACTTGCTGTACTCAACCATCTTTGTAGGAAAGCAAGTGATTCCTAGAACCGAACTAGTTAATTTCACACAGTACAGTGTTGGGTAATGAAGATATTTGTTTTCTCAACTAAGTACTTTTGAAATGTGGCGAATCTACTGATTTGTACACCTTTTTAGATTACATTATCAAGGAAAGTTTGAACTTGCTGCACTCAACCATCTTCGCCGAAAAGAAACTGATTCCTAGAACCGAAGTAGCTTACTTCACACAGTACAGTGTTGGGCAATAAACATGTTTGTTTTCTAAACAAACTACTTTAGAAATGAAGCGATTCTACTAAGCTGTACATCCTGTTACATTACACAAACAAGGAAAGTTTGAACTTGCTGCTCTCAATCTTCTTCGTAGGAAAGCAACTGATTCCTTGAACCGAACTAGCTTATTTCACATAGTACAGTGTTCTGCAATGAAGATGTTTGTTTTCTAAACAAACTACTTTATAAATGAGGCGAACCTACTAACTTGTATATCTTGTTAGATTACACAAACTAGGAAAGTTTGAACTTACTACACTCAACTTTCTTCGTAGGAAAGCAACTGATTCCTAGAACCGAACTAGCTTATTTCACACCTTTACAATGTTCTGCAATGAAGATGTTTGTTTTCTCTACAAACTACTTTACAAATGAGGCGAATCTACGAAGTTGTACATCTTTTTTGATTACATTAACAAGGAAATTTTGAACTTGCTGCACTCAACCATCTTCGTTGAAAGAAAGTGATTCCTAGAACCGAAGTAGCTTACTTCACATAGTACAGTGTTGGGCAATAAAGATGTTTGTTTTCTCAACAAACTACTTTACAAATGAGTTGAATCTACTAAGCTGTACATCTTTTAGATTACATTAACAAGGAAATTTCGAACTTGCTGCACTCAACCATCTTCGTAGAAAAGAAACTGATTCCTAGAACAGAACTAGCATATTTCAAACAGTACAGTGTTCGGCAATGAAGATGTTTGTTTTCTAAACAAACTACTTTAAAAATGAGGTGAATCTACTAACTTGTACATCCTGTTAGTTTACACAAACTAGGAAAGTTTGAACTTGCTGCACTCAACCTTCTTCGTAGGAAAGCAACTGATTCCTAGAACCGAACTAGCTTATTTCACACAGTACAATGTTAGTCAATGAAGATATTTGTTTTCTCAAGAAACTACTTTACAAATGAGGCAAATGTACTAAGTTGTACATTTTTTAGATTACTTTAACAAGGAAAGTTTGAACTTGCTGCACTCAACCTTCTTCATCGAAAAGACACTGAATCTGTGAACCAAAGGAGCTTACTTCACCCAGTACAGTGTTGGGCAATGAATATGTTTGTTTACTAAACAAAGTAGTTTAGAAATGAAGAGAAACTTGTAATTTGTACAACAAGGAAAGATTGAACTTGCAGTACTCAACCTTCTGCGTAGGAAAACAACTGATTCCTAGAACCGAACTAGCTTATTACGGAGTACCGTGTTCGGGAATGAAGATGTTTGTTTTATAAACAACCTACCGTAGAAATGAGGCCAATCTACTAAGTTGTACATCTTTTTACATTACATTAACAAGGAAAGTTTGAACTTGCTGCACTCAACCTTCTTCGTAGGAAAGCAAGTGATTCCTAGAACCAAACTAGTTAATTGCACACAGTACAGTGTTAGGTAAAGAAGTTTGTTTTCTAAACAAAGTACTTTCAAAATGAGGTGAATCTACGAAGTTGTACATCTTCTTTGATTACATTAACAAGGAAATTTTGAACTTGCTGCACTCAACCATCTTCGTTGAAAAGAAACTGATTCCGAGAACCAAAGTAGCTTACTTCACACAGTACAGTGTTGGGCAATAAAGATGTTTGTTTTCTCAACAAACTGCTTTACAAATGAGGCGAATATACTAAGTTGTACATCTTTTAGATTACATTAACAAGGAAATTTCGAACTTGCTGGACTCAACCATCTTCATAGAAAATAAAATGATTCCTAGAACTCATTCCTAGAACTGAACTAGCTTACTTCACACAGTACAATGTTGGGCAGTGAATATGTTTCTTTACTAAACAATGTAGTTTAGAAATGAAGCGAAACTTGTAATTTGTACATCTTGTTAGCTTACACAAACAAGGAAAGATTGAACTTGCTGTACTCAACCTTCTTCATAGCAAATCAACTGATTCCTAGAACCGAACTACCTTATTACATAGTACAGTGTTCAGGGATGAAGATGTTTGTTTTCTAAACAACCTACTGTAGAAATGAGGCCAATCTATTAAGTTGTACATCTTTTTAGATTACCTTAACAAGGAAATTTTGAACTTGCTGCAATCCATCTTCTTCGTAGGAAAGCAAATGTTTCCTAGAACTGAACTAGCTTACTTCACACACTACAGAGTTCGGCAATGAAGATGTTTTTTTCTAAACAAACTACTGTAGAAATGAGGCGAATCTACTGAGTTGTACATCCTGTTACATTACACAAACAAGCAAAGGTTGAACTTGCTGCACTCAACCTTTTTCGTAGGAAAGCAAATGATTGCTGTAATGGAACTAGCTTATTTCACACAGTACAGTGTTCGGGAATGAAGATGTTTGTTTTCTAAACAAACTACGTTAGAAATGAGGCGAATCTACTATCTTGTACATCTTGTTAGATTACACAAATTAGGAAAGTTTGAACTTGCTGCACTCAACCTTCTTCGTAGGAAAGCAACTGATTCCTAGAACCGAACTAGCTTATTTCACACAGTACAATGTTAGGCAATGAAGATGTTTGTTTTCTCAACAAACTGCTTTACAAATGAGGCGAATGTACTAAGTTGTACATCTTTTTAGATTACATTCACAAGGAAAGTTTGAACTTGCTGCACTCAACCTTCTTTGTCGAAAAGAAACTGATTCCTACAACCGAACTAGGTTACTTCACACAGTACAGTGTTGGGCAATGAATATGTTTGTTTACTAGACAAAGTAGTTTAGAAATGAAGCAAAACTTGTAATTTGTACATCTTGTTAGCTTACACAAACATGGAGAGATTGAACTGGCTGTACCCAACCTTCTTCGTAGGAAAACAACTGATTGCTAGATCCGAACTAGCTTATTACAGAGTACAGTATTCAGGAATGAAGATGTTTGTTTTCTACACAACCTACTGCAGAAATGAGGCCAATCTACTAAGTTGTACGTCTTCTTAGATTACATTAACAAGGAAAGTTTGAACTTGCTGCACTCAACCATCTTCGTAGGAAAGCACCTGATTCCTAGAATCAAAGTAGCTTATTTCACACAGTACAGAGTTCGGCAATGAAGATGTTTGTTTTCTAAACAAACTACTTTAGATATAAAGCGAATCTACTAAGTTGTACATCCTCTTACATTACACAAAGAAGGAAAGTTTGGAGTTTCTGCACTCCACCTTCGTCGTAGGAGAGCAACTGATTCCTGGAACCAAACTAGCTTATTTCACACAGTACAGTGTTGGGGAATGAAGATGTTTGTTTTCTAAACAAACTACTTTAGAAATGAGATGGAACTACTAACTTCTGCATCTTGTTAGATAACACAAACCAGGAAAGTTTGAACTTGCTCCACTCAACCTTCTTCATAGGAAAGCAACTGATTTCTACAATGAAACTAGCTTATTTCACACAGCACAATGTTTGGCAATGAAGATGTTTGTTTTCTCAACAAACTACTTTACAAATGAGGAGAATCTACTAAGTTGTACATCTTTTTAGATTACATTAACACGGAAATTTTGAACTTGCTGCACTCAACCATCTTCGTCAAAAAGAAATTGATTCCTAGAATCGAACCAGTATATTTCACACAGTACAGTGTTCGGCAATGAAGATGTTTGTTTTATAAACAAACTACTTTACAAAGGAGGCTAATCTACTAAGTAGTACATCTTATCAGATTACATTATCAAGGAAATTTTGAACTTGCTGCACTCAACCATCTTTGTAGAAAAGAAACTGATTCCTAGAATCGAACTACCATATTTCACACAGTACAGTGTTAGACAATAAAGATGTCTGTTTTCTAAACAAACTACTTTAGAAATGAGGCGAATCTACTAACATGTACATCTTGTTAGTTTACACAAACTAGGAAAGTTTGAATTTGCTGCACTCAACCTTCTTCGTAGGAAAGCAACTGATTCCTAGAACCGAACTGCCTTATTTCACACAGTACAATGTTTGGCAATGAAGATGTTTGTTTTCTCACCAAACTACATTACAAATGATGCGATTCTACTAACTTGTACATCTTTTTAGATTACATTAACAAGGAAAGTTTGAACTTGCTGCATTCAACCATCTTTGTCGAAAAGAACCTGATTACTAGAACCGAAATAGCTTATTTCAAACAGTACAGTGTTGGGCAATAAAGATGTTTGTTTTCTCAACAAACTACTTTACAAATGAGGTGAATATACTAAGTTGTACATCTATTTAGATTACATTAACAAGGAAAGTTTGAACTCTCTGCACTCAACCTTCTTCATCGAAAAGAAACTGATTCTTAGAACCGAACTAGCTTACTTCACACAGTACATTTTTGGGCAATGAATACGTTTGTTTACTAAATAAAGTAGTTTAGAAATGAAGCGATACTTGTAATTTGTACATCATTTTGCCTTCACAAACAATGGAAAGATTGGACTTGCTGTACTCAACCTTCTTCATAGGAAAACAACTGATTCCTAGAACCGAACTAGCTTATTACAGAGTACAGTGTTCGGGAATGATGATGTTTGTTTTTTAAACAACCTACTGTAGAAATGAGCCAATCTACTTAGTTGTACATCTTCTTAGATTACATTAACAAGAAAAGGTTGAACTTGCTGCACTCAACCTTCTTCGTAGGAAAGCAACTGATTCCTAGAACCGAACTGCCTTATTTCACACAGTACAGAGTTCGGCAATGAAGATGTTTGTTTTCTAAACAAACTGATTCAGAAAAGAAGTGAATCTACTACGTTGTACATCCTGTTCCATTACACAAAGAAGCAAAGGTTGAACTTGCTGCTCTCAACCTTTTTCGCAGGAAAGCAACTGATTCCTGGAACCAAACTAGCGTATTTCACACAGTACAGTGATTGGGAATGGAGATGTTTGTTTTCTAAACAAACTACTTTACAAATGAGGGGAAACTACTAAATTGTACATCTTGTTAGATTACACAAACTAGGAACGTTTGAACTTGTTGCACTCAACCTTCTTTGTAGGAAAGCAACTGAATCCTAGAACCGAACTAGCTTATTTTACACAGTACTATGTTCGGAATTGAAGATGTTTGTTTTCTCAACAAAATACTTTACAAATGAGGCGAACCTACTAAGTTGTACATCTTTTTAGATTACATTAACAAGGAATGTTTGAACTTGCTGCACTCAACCATCTTCATCAAAAAGAAACTTATTCCTAGAACCGAAGTAGCTTACTTCACACTGTACAGTGTTGGGCATTAAAGATGTTTGTTTTCTCAACAAACTACTTTACAAATGAGACGAATCTACTAAGTTGTACATCTTTTAAGATTACATTAACAAGGAAATTTTGAACATGCTGCACTCAACCAACTGCGTAGAAAAGAAAGAGATTCCTAGTATCGAACTAGCTTATTTCACAGAGTTCAGTCTTTGGCAATGAAGATGTTTGTTTTCTAAACAAAGTACTTTAGAAATGAAGCGAATCTACTAACTTGTACATCGTGTTAGATTACCCAAACTAGGAAAGTTTGAACTTGCTGCACTCAACCTTCTTCATAGGAAAGCAAGTGATTCCTAGAACCGAACTAGCTTATTTCACACAGTACAATGTTAGGCAATGAAGATGTTTGTTTTCTCAACAAACTACTTTACAAATGAGGCGAATGTACTAAGTTGTACATGTTTTTAGATTACATTAACAAGGAAAGTTTGAACTTGCTGCACTCAACCTTCTTCATAGGAAAATAAACTGATTCCTAGAACCAACTAGCTTACTTCACACAGTACAGTGTTGCGAATAAAGTAAAATGTTTGTTTTCTCAACAAACTACTTTACAAATGAGGCAAATCTACTAAGCTGTACATCTTTTTAGATTACATTAACAAGGAAAGTTTGAACTTGCTGCACTCAACCTTCTTCATTTAAAAGAATCTGATTCTTAGAACTGAACTAGCTTACTTCACACAGTACAGTGTTGGGCAATGAATATGTTTGTTTACTAAACAAAGTAGTTTAGAAATGAAGCGAAACTTGTAATTTGTACATCTTGTTAGCTTACACAAACAAGGAAAGATTGAACTTGCTGTACTCAACCTTCTTCGTAGAAAAACAACTGATTCCTATAACCTAACTAGCTTATTATAGAGTAGTACAGTGTTGGGGAATGAAGATGTTTGTTTTCTAAACAACCTACTTTAAAAATGAGAGGCCAATCTACTAAGTTTTACATCTTCTTAGATTACATTAACAAGGAAAGTTTGAACTTGCTGCACTCAACCTTCTTCATAGGAAAGCAACTGATTCCTAGAACCGAACTAGTTTACTTCACACAGTACATTGTTGGACAATAAATATGTTTGTTTTCTAAACAAAGTAGTTTAGAAATGAAGCGAAACTTGTAATTTGTACATCTTGGTAGCTTACACAAACAAGGAAAGATTGAGCTTGCTGTACCCAACCTTCCTCGTAGGAAAACAACTGATTCCTAGAACCGAACTAGCTTATTACAGAGTTCATTGTCCGGGAATAAAGATGTTTGTTTTCTATACAACCTACTTTAGAAATGAGGCCTATCTACTTAGTTGTACATCTTCTTAGATTACACTTAACAATGAAAGTTTGAACTTGCTGCACTCAACCTTCTTCGTAGGAAAGCAACTGATTCCTAGAACCGAACTAGCTTATATCACACAGTACAGAGTTCGGCAATGAAGACGTTTGTTTTCTAAACAAACTACTTTAGAATTGAGGCGAATCTACTAACTTGTACATCTTGTTAGATTACACAAAATTGTAAAGTTTGAACTTGCTGCACTCAACCTTCTTCGTAGGAAAGGAACTGTTTCCTAAAACAGAACTAGCTTGTTTCACACAGTACAGAGTTCGGGAATGAAGATATTTGTTTTCTCAACAAACTACTTCAGAAATGAAGCGAATCTACTAAGTTTTAAATCCTGTTACATTACACAAACAAGCAAAGGTTGAACTTGCTGCACTCAACCTTTTTCGTAGGAAAGCAACTGATTCCTCGAACTGAACTAGCTTATTTCACACAGTACAGTGTTGGGGAACGAAGATGTTTCTTTTCTAAACAAACTACTATAGAAATGAGGCTAAACTACTAACTTGTACATCTTGTTAGATTACACAAACTAGCAAAGTTTGAACTTGCTGAACTCAACCTTCTTCATATGAAAGCAACTGATTCCTACAACCGAACTAGCTTTTTTCACACAGTACAATGTTCGACAATGAAGATGTTTGTTTTCTCAACGAACTACTTTACAAATGAGGCATATCTACTAAGTTGTACATCTTTTTAGATTACATTAACACAGAAAGTTTGAACTTGCTGCACTCAACAATCTTCGTCGAAAAGAAACTGATTCCTAGATCCGAACTAGCTTACTTCACACAGTATGGTGTTGGTCAAAAAGGATGTTTGTTTTCTCAACAAACTACTTTACAAATGAGGTGAATCTACTAAGTTGTACATCTTTTTAGATTACATTAAAAAGGAAATTTTGAACTTGCTGCACTCAACCATTTTCGTAGAACAGAAACTGATTCCTGGAATCGAACTAGCATATTTCACACAGTACAGTGTGCTGCCATGAAGATGTTTGTTTTCTAAACAAACTACTTTAGAAATGAGGCGAATCTACTAACTTGTACATCTTGTTAGTTTACACAAACTAGGAAAGTTTGAAATTGCTGCACTCAACCTTCTTCGTAGGAAAGCAACTGATTCCTAGAACCGAACTGCCTTATTTCACACAGTACAATGTTCGGCAATGAAGATGTTTGTTTTCTCAAGAAACTACTTTACAAATGAGGCGAATGTACTAAGTTGTACATGTTTTTAGATTACATTAACAAGGAAAGTTTGAACTTGTTGCACTCAACCATCTTCGTCGAAAAGAAACTGTTTTCTAGAACCGAAATAGCTTACTTCACAAAGCATAGTGTTGGGCAATAAAGATGTTTGTTTTCTCAAGAAACTACTTTACAAATGAGGCGAATCTACTAAGTTGTTCAACTTTTTAGATTACATTAACAAGGAAAGTTTGAACTTGCTGCATTCAACCATCTTCGTAAAAAGAACTGATTCCTAGAACTGAAGTAGCTTACTTCACACAGTACAGTGTTGGGCAATGAAGATGTTTGTTTTCTAAACAAACTACTTACAAATGAGGCAAATCTACTAAGTTGTACATCTTTTTTAGATTACATTAACAAGGAAAGTTTGAACTTGCTGCACTCAACCTTCCTCTTAGGAAAAGAAACTGATTCTTAGAACCGAACTAGCTTATTTCACACAGTACAGTGTTGGGCAATGAATATGTTTGTTTACTAAACAAAGTAGTTTAGAAATGAAGCGAAACTTGTAATTTGTATATCTTGTTAGCTTACACAAACAAGGTAAAGATTGAGCTTGCTGCACTCAACCTTCTTCGTAGGAAAACAACTGATTCCTGGAACCGAACTAGCTTATTATAGAGTATAGTGTTCGGGAATGAAGATGTTTGTTTTCTAAAGAATCTACTTTAGAAATGAGGCCAATCTACTAATTTGTACATCTTCTTAGATTACATTAACAAGGAAAGTTTGAACTTGCTGCACTCAACCATCTTCGTCAAAAAGAAATTGATTCCTAGAACCAAAATAGCTTACTTCACACAGTACACTGTTGGGCAATAAAGATGTTTGTTTTCTCAACAAACTACTTTAAAAATGAGGTGAATCTACTAAGTTGTACATCTTTTTAGATTACATTAACAAGGAAAGTTTGAACTTGCTGCACTCAACCATCTTCATAGAAAAGAAACAGATTCCTAGAACCGAACTAGCTTATTTCACACAGAACAGTGTTGGGCAATGAAGATGTTTGTTTTTCTCAACAAACTACTTTAAAATGAGGCAAACTACATTTTTTAGAAATTAACAAGGAAAGTTTGAACTTGCTGCACTAACCTTCTAAAAAGAAACATTCTTGATAGATATGTTGGGCAATGAATATGTTTGTTTTCAAAAAAGTAGTTTAGAAATGAAGCTAGGAAAGTTTGAACTTGCTGCACTCAACCTTCTTCGTAGGAAAGCAACTGATTCCTAGAACTGAACTAGCTTATTTCACACAGTACAATGTTAGGCAATGAAGATGTTTGTTTTCTCAACAAACTTCTTTACAAATGAGGCAAATGTACTAAGTTGTACATCTTTTTAGATTACATTAACAAGGAAAGTTTGAACTTGCTGCACTCAACCATCTTCGTCGAAAAGAAATTGATACCTAGAACCAAAATAGCTTACTTCACACAGTACACTGTTGGGCAATAAAGATGTTTGTTTTCTCAACAAACTACTTTACAATTGAGGTGAATCTACTAAGTTGTACATCTTTTTAGATTACATTAACAAGGAAAGTTTGAACTTGCTGCACTCAACCATCTTCATAGAAAAGAAACAGATTCCTAGAACCGAACTAGCTTATTTCACACAGAACAGTCTTCGGAAATGAAGATGTTTGTTTCTTAAACAAACTACTTTAGAAATAAAGCGAATCTACTAACTTTTACATCTTGTTAGATATCCAAAACTAGGAAAGTTTGAACTTGCTGCACTCAACTTTCTTCGTAGGAAAGCAACTGATTCCTAGAACTGAACTAGCTTATTTCACACAGTACAATGTTAGGCAATGAAGATGTTTGTTTTCTCAACAAACTTCTTTACAAATGAGGCAAATGTACTAAGTTGTACATCTTTTTAGATTACATTAACAAGGAAAGTTTGAACTTGCTGCACTCAACCTTCTTCATCGAAAAGAAACTGATTCTTAGAACCGAACTAGCTGACTTAACACAGTACAGTGTTGGGCACTGAATATGTTTGTTTACTAAACAAAGTAGTTTAGAAATGAAGCGAAACTTGGAATTTGTACATCTTGATAGCTTACACAAACAAGGAAAGATTGAACTTGCTGCACTCAACTTTCTTCGTAGGAAAACAACTGATTCCTAGAACTGAACTAGCTTATTACAGAGTACACTGTTCGGGAATGAAGATGTTTGTTTTCTAAACAACCTACTGTGGAAATGAGGCCAATCTACTAAGTTGTACATCTTCTTAGATTACATTAGCAAGGAAAGTTTGAACTTGATGCACTCAACCTTCTTCGTAGGAAAGCAACTGATTCCTACAACCAAAGTAGCTTATTTCACACAGTGAAGTGTTCTGTAATGAAGATGTTTGTTTTCTTAACAACCTACTGTAGAAATGAGGCCATTCTACTAAGTTGTACATCTTTTTAGATTGCATTAACAAGGAAAGTTTGAACTTGCTGCACTCAACCTTCTTCGTAGGAAAGCAACTGATTCCTAGAACCGAACTAACTTATTTCACACACGGTACAGTGTTTGGCAATGAATATGTTTGTTTTCTAAACAAACTACTTTAGAAATGCGGCCAATCTACTAACTTGTATATCTTGTTATATTACACAAACTAGGAAAGATTGAACTTGCTGTACTCAACTTGCTTCGTAGGAAAGCAATTGATTCCTATAACCGAACTAGCTTATTTCACACAGTACAATGTTCGGCAATGAAGATGTTTGTTTACTCAACAAACTACTTTACAAATGAGGTGAATATACTATGTTGTACATATTTTTAGATTACATTAACAAGCAAAGTTTGAACTTGCTGCACTCAACCATCTTTGTCGAAAACAAACTGATTCCTAGGACAAAAGTAGCTTACATCACACTGTACAGTGTTGGGCAATGAATATGTTTGTTTACTAAGCAAAGTAGTTTAGAAATCATGCGAAATTGTAATTTGTACATCTTGTTAGCTTACACAAACAAGGAAAGATTGAACTTGCTGTATTCAACCTTCTTTGTAGCAAAGCAACTGATTCCTAGAACCGTACTAGCTTAATACAGAGTACAGTGTTAGGGAATGAAGATATTTGTTTTCTAAAAAACCTACTGTAGAAATGAGGCCAATCTTCTAAGTCGTACATCTTTTTACATTAAATTAACAAGGAAAGTTTGAACTTGCTGCACTCAACCTTCTTTGTAGGAAAGCAAGTGATTCCTAAAACCGAAGTAGTTAATTTCACACAGTACCATGTTGGGTAATTAAGATGGTTGTTTTCTAAACAAAGTACTTTTGAAATGAGGCGAATCTACTAAGTTGTATATCTTTTAGATTACATTAACAAGGAACGTTTGAACTTGCTGTACTGAATCATCTTTTTCGAAAAGAAACTGATTCCTAGAACCGAAGTAACTTACTTCACACAGTACAGTGTTGGGCAATAAAGATGTTTGTTTTCTTAACAAACCTCATTACAAATGAGGTGCATGCACTAAGTTGTACATCTTTTTAGATTATATTAACATGGAACGTTTGAACTTGCTGCACTCACCCATCTTCTTCAAAAAGAAACTGATTCCTAGAACCAAACTAGCTTATTTCACACAGTACAGGGTTTGGCAATGATTTTGTTTGTTCTCTAAACAAAGTAGTTTAGAAATGAAGCGAAATGTGTAATTTGTACATCATGTTAGCTTAAACAGAAAGGGAAAGTTTGAACTTACTGTACTCAAACTTCTTTGTAGGAAAGCACCTGATTACTAGAACCGAACTTGCTTATTTCACACATTGCAGTGTTCGGGAATGAAGATGTTTGTCTTATAAACAACCTACTGTAGTAATGAGGCCAATCTACTAAGTTGTATGTCTTTTGTAGATTACATTAACAAGGAAAGTTTGAACTTGCTGCACTCAACGTTCTTCGTAGGAAAGCAACTGATTCCTAGAACCGAAGTAGCTTATTTCACACAGTACAGTGTTAGGCAATGAAGACGTTTGTTTTCTAAACAAACTGCTTTAGAAATGACACGAATCTACTGAGTTTTACATCCTGTTACATTACAAAAACAAGGAATGTTTGAACTTGCTGTACTCAACCTTCTACGGAGGAAAGCAACTGATTCTTGGAAACGAACTCGCTAATTTCACACAGTCCAGTGTTCACGAATGAAGATGTTTGTTTTCTAAACAAACAACTTTAGAAATGAGGCGAATCTACTAACTTGTACAACTTGTTAGATTACACAAACTAGGAAAGTTTAAACTTCCTGCACTCAACCTTCTTTGTAGGAAAGCAACTGATTCCTGGAACCTAACTAGCTTAATTCACACAGTACAGTGTTCGGGAATGAAGATGTTTGTTTTCTAAACAAACTACTTTAGAAATGAGGTGATTCTACTAACTTGTATATCTTGCTAGATTACACAAACTAGCAAAGTTTGAACTTGCTGCACTCATCCTTCTTCTTAGGAAAGCCACTGATTTCTAGAAACGAACTAGCTTATCTCACACAATACAATGTTCGGCAATGAAGATGCTTGTTTTCTCAACAAACTACTTTACAAATGAGGCGAATCTACTAAGTTGTCCATCTTTTTAACTTACATTAACAAGGAAAGTTTGAACTTGCTGCACTCAACCATCTTCGTCGAAAAGAAACAGATTCCTAGAACCGAAATAGCTTACTTCACACAGTACAGTGTTGGGCAATAAAGATGTTTGTTTTCTCAACAAACTACTTTACAAATTAGGCGAATCTACCAAGTTGTACATCGTTTTAGATTATATTAACAAGGAAAGTTTGAACTTGCTGCACTCAACCATCTTCGTCAAAAGAAACTGATTCCTAGAACCAAACTAGCTTACTTCACACAGTACAGTGTTGGGCAATGAAGATGTTTGTTTTCTCAACAAACTACTTTAGAAATGAGGCGAAACTGCACTAAGTTGTACATCTTTTTAGTTTATATTAACAAGGAAAGTTTGAACTTGCTGCACTCAACCTTCTTCATAGGAAAGAAACTGATTCCTAGAACCAAACTAGCTTACTTCACACAGTACAGTGTTGGGCAATGAATTTGTTTGTTTTCTAAACAACCTAGTTTAGAAATGAAGCCAAACTTGTAATTTGTACATCTTTTTAGATTGCATTAACATGGAAAGTTTGAACTTGCTGTACTCAAACTTCTTCATAGGAAAGCAACTGATTCCTAGAACCAAACTAGCTTATTTCACACAGTACAGTGTTCGGGAATGAAGATGTTTGTTTTCTAAACAACCTACTGTAGAAATGAGGCCAATCAACTAAGTTGTACATCTTTTAGATTACATTAACAAGGAAAGTTTGAACTTGCTGCACTCAACCTTCTTCATAGGAAAGCAACTGATTCCTAGAACCTAAGTAGCTTATTTCACACAGTACAGTGTTAGGCAATGAAGATGTTTGTTTTCTAAACAACCTACTTTAGAAATGAAGCCAATCTACTAAGTTGTACATCCTTTTAGATTACACAAACAAGGAAAGTTTGAACTTGCTGCACTCAACCTTCTTCATAGGAAAGCAACTGATTCCTAAATCGAACTAGCTTATTTCACACAGTACAGTGTTAGGCAATGAAGATGTTTGTTTTCTAAACAAACTACTTTAGAAATGATGTGAATCTACTAACCTGTACATCTTGTTAGATTACACAAACAAGGAAAGTTTGAACTTGCTGCACTCAACATTTTTCATAGGAAAGCAAGTGATTTCTAAAACCGAACAAGCTTATTTCACACAGTACAGTGTTTGGCACTGAAGATGTTTGTTTTCTAAACAAACTACTTTAGAAATGATGTGAAACTTGTAACCTGTACATCTTGTTAGATTACACAAACAAGGAAAGTTTGAACTTGCTGTACTCAACCTTTTTCATAGGAAAGCATCTGATACCTAAAACCGAAACAACTTATTTCACACAGTACAGTGTTTGGTAATGAAGGTGTTTGTTTTCTAAACAATGTACTTTAGAAATGAGGCCAATCTACTAAGTTGAAAATCTGTTAGATTACACAAACAAGGAAAGTTTGAACTTGCTGCACTCAACCTTCTTCGTAGGAAAGCAACTGATTCCTCAAACCGAACTAGCTTATTTCACACAGTACAGTGTTGGGCAATGAATATGTTTGTTTTCTAAACAAACTACTTTAGAAATGAGGCCAATCTACTAAGTTGTACATCTTTTTAGATTACATTCAACAAGGAAAGTTTGAACTTGCTGCACTCAACATTCTTCAGAGAAAAGCAACTGATTCCTAGAACCAAACTAGCTTATTTCACACAGTACAATGTTGGGCAATGAATATGTTTGTTTTCTCAACAAACTACTTTACAAATGAGTCGAATCTACTAACTTGTACATCTTGTTAGATTACATTAACTAGGAAAGTTTGAACTTGCTGCACTCAACCTTCTTTGTAGAAAAGCAAATGATTCCTAGAACCGAACTAGCTTATTTCACACAGTACAATGTTTGGGCAATGAATATGTTTGTTTTCTCAACAAACTACTTTACAAATGAGGCGAAACTACTAAGTTGTACATCTTGTTAGATTAACACAAACAAGGAAAGAAAATGAACTTAGAACTGCACTCAACCTTCAATGAATATGTTTGTTTACTAGACAAAGTAGTTTAAAATTGATTCCTTGAACCCAAAACAAGCTTATTTCACTCAACAGTGCAATTGTTCCTAGAACCCAACTAGCTTATTTCACAAAGAAAAGATGTTTGTTTTTAAATAACGTACTATAGAAATGAGGCCAATCTACTAAGTTGTACATCTTTTTAGATTACATTAACAAGGAAAGTTTGAACTTGCTGCACTGAACCTTCTTCAGGGAAAGCAAGTGATTCCTAGAACCGAAATAGTTAATTTCACACAGTACAATGTTCAGCAATGAAGATGTTTGTTTTCTCAACAAAATATTTTAGAAATGAGGAGAATCTACTAAGTTGTACATCTTTTTAGATTACATTTGCAAGGAAAGTTTTAACTTGCTGCACTCAACCATCTTCGTCAAAAAGAAACTGATTCCTAGAACCGAACTAGCTTACTTCACACAGTACAGTGTTTGTCAGTGAATATGTTCATTTTCTAACCAAAGTAGTTTAGAAATGAAGCAAAACTTGTAATTTGATCATCTTGTTAGCTTACACAAACAAGTTAAGTTTGAACTTGGTGTACTCAACCTTCTTCGTAGAAAAGCAACTGATTCCCAGATATGAACTAGCTTATTTCACACACAGTACAGTGTTTGGCAATGAAGATGTTTGTTTTCTAAGCAAACTACTTCAGAAATGAGGCGATTCTCCTAACTTGTACATCTTGTTAGATTACACAAATTAGGAAAGTTTGAACTAGCTGCACTCAACCTGCTTCATAAGAAAGCAACTGATTCATAGAACCGAACTAGCTTATTTCACACAATACAATGTTCAGCAATGAAGATGTCTGAACACATTACTTCACAAATGAGGCGAATCTACTAAGTTGTACATCTTCTTAGATTACAGTAACAAGGAACGTTTTAACTTGCTGCACTCAACCATCTTCATCGAAAAGAAACTGATTCTTAGAAGTGAACTAGTTTACTTCATACAGTACGTTGTTGCGCAATGAATATGTTTGTTTTCTAAACAAAGTAGTTTAGAAATGAAGCGAAACTTGCAATTTGTGCATCTTTTTAGCTTACATAAAGAAGGAAAATTGAACTTGCTGCACTCAACCTTCTTCGTAGGAAACCAAGTGATTCCTACAACCGAACTAGCTTATTTCACATAGTACAGTGCTCGGTAATGAAGATGTTTGTTTTCTAAACAAACTACTTTAGAAATGAGGCCAATCTACTAATTTGTACATCTTTTTAGATTACATTAACAAGGAAAGTTTGAACTTGCTGCACTCAACCTTCTTCGTAAGAAAGCAACTGATTCCTAGAAACGAACTAGCTTATTTCACACATTACAAAGTTCTGCAATGAAGACGTTTGTTTTCTAAACAAACTGCTTTAGCAATGAAGCGAATCTACTAAGTTGTACATCCTGTTACATTACACAAACAAGGAAAGTTTGAACTTCCTCCACTCAACCTTTTTCGTAGGAAAGCATCTGATTCCTAGAACCGAACTACCTTATTTCACACAGTACAGTGTTCGGCAATGAAGATGTTTGTTTTCTAAACAAACTGCATGAGAAATGAAGCTAATCTACTGTGTTGTACATCCTGTTACATTACACAAACAAGGAGAGTTTGAACTTGCTGTACTCAACCTTCTTTGCAGTAAAGCAACTGATTCCTAGAACCGAACTAGCTTATTTCAAACAGAACAATATTCGGCAATGAAGATGTTTGTTTTCTCAACAAACTACTTTACAAATGAGGCGAATCTACTAATTTGTACATCTTTTTAGATTACATTAACAAGGAATGTTTGAACTGGCTGCACTCAACCATCTTTGTCGAAAAGAAACTGATTCCTAGAAACCAACTACCTTATTTCACACAGTACAGTGGTGGGCAATGAATATGTTTGTTTACTAAACAAACTAGTTTAGAAATGAAGCCAAACTTGTAATTTGTACACCTTGTTAGCTTACACAAAGAAGGAAAGTTTGAACTTGCTGTACTCAACCTCTTCAGAGGAAGGCAACTCATTCCTAGAACCGAACTAGCTTATTTCACACAGTACAATGTTCAGCAATGAGGATGTTTTCTCAACAAACAACTTTGCATATGAGGTGAATGTACTAAGTTGTCCACCTTTTTAGATTACATTAACAAGGAAACTTTGAACTTGCTGCACTCAACCATCTTCGTTGAAAAGAAACTGATTCCTGGAACCGATATAGCTTACTTCACACAGTACACTGTTCGGCAATGAATATGTTTGTTTTCTAAACAGACTAGTTTAGAAATGAAACGAAACTTGTAATTTGTACATCTTCTTTGCTTACACAAACAAGGAAAGTTTGACCTTGCTGTACTCAACCTTCTTCGTAGGAAAGCAACTGATTCCTAGAACCGAACTAGCTTATTTCACACAGTACAGTGTTCAGCAAAGAAGATTTTTGTTTTTTAAACAATCTAATGTAGAAATGAGGCCAATCTACAAAGTTGTGCATCTTTTTAGACTACATTAACAAGGAAAGTTTGACCTTGCTGTACTCAACCTTCTTCGTCGAAAAGAAACTGATTCCTAGAACCGAACTAGCTTACTTCACACAGTACAGTGTTCAGCAATGAAGATGTTTCTTTTCTTAACAAACTACTTTAGAAATGAAGCGAATATACTAAGTTGTATATCCTGTTACATTACACAAACAAGGAAAATTTGAACTTACTGCACTCAACCTTCTTCGTAGGAAAGCAACTGATTCCTAGAACCGAACTAGCTTATTTCACACAGTACCTTGTGCAGCAATGAAGATGTTTGTTTTCTAAACAAACTACTTTAGAAATGAAGCGAATCTACTAAGTTGTATATCCTGTGACATTTCAAAAACAAGAAAAGATTGAACGTGCTGCACTCAACCATCTTCGTAGGAAAGTAACTGATTCCTAGAAACGAACTAGCTTATTTCACACAGTACAGGGTTCGGAAATGAAGATGTTTGTTTTCTAAACAAACTACTTTAGAAATGAGACGATTCTACTAATTTGTACATCTTTTTAGTTTACATTAACAAGGATAGTATGTACTTACTGCACTCAACCATCTTCGTGGAAAAGAAACTGATTCCTAGAACCGAACAAGCTTACTTCACACAGTACAGTTTCGGCAATGAAGATGTTTGTTTTCTAAACAAACTACTTTGGAAATAAAGCGAATCTACTAAGTTGTACATCCTGTTACATTACACAAACAAGGAAAGTTTGAACTTGGTGCACTCAATCTTCTTCGTAGAAAAGCAGCTGATTCCTAGAACCAAACTAGCTTATTTCACACAGCACAGGGTTTGGGAATGAAGATGTTTGGTTTCTAAACATACTAGTTTAGAAATGAGGCGAATCTAATAATTGTACATCATGTTACCTTAAACAAACTAGGAAAGTTTGAACGTGCTGCACTCAACCTTCTTCGTAGAAAGCAACTGATTCCTAGAACCGAACTAGGTTATTTCACACAGTACGATGTTCAGGAATGAAGATATTTGTTTTCTCAACAAACTACTTTACAAGTGAGGCGAATCTACTCCTTTGTACGTTTTTTTAGATTACATTAACAAGGGAAGTTTGAATTTGCTGAACTCAACCATCTTCGTCGAAAAGAAACTGATTCCTGGAACCAAACTAGCACACTTTACACAGTACAGTGTTTCCAATGAATATGTTTTTTTCTAAACAAAGTAGTTTAGAAATGAAGCGAAACTTGTAATTTGTACATTTTGTTAGATTGTATAAACAAGGAAAGTTTTAACTTGCTGCACTCAACCTTCTTCGTAGGAAAGCAAGTGATTCCTAGAACCGAACTAGCTCATTTCACAAAGTACAGTGTTCAGTAATGAAGATGTAGGTTTTCTAAACAAACTACTTTAGAAATGAGGAGAATCTACTAAGTTGTACATCTTTTTAGATTACATTAACAAGGAAAGTTTGAACTTGCTGCACTGACCCATCTTCGTCGAAAAGAAACTGATTCCTAGAACCGAACTAGATTACTTCACACAGTACAGTGTTCGGAATTGAAGATGTTTGTATTCTAAACATACTACCTTAGAAATGAAGTGAATCTACTAAGTTGTACATACTGTTACAGTACACAAACAAGGAAAGTTTGAACTTGCTACACTCAATCATCTTTGTAGGAACAACTGATTCCTAGAACCAAACTAGCTTATTTCACACAGCATAGTGTTCGGCAATGAAGATATTTGTTTTCTAAACTAACTACTTTAGAAATGAAGTGACTCTACTAAGTTGTACATCCTGTGACATTACACAAACAGAAAAAGTTTGAAATTGCTGCACTCAACCATCGTCGCAGGAAAGCAACTGAATCCTAGAACCGAACTAGCCTATTTCACACAGTACAGTGTTCGGCACTGAAGATTTTTGTTTTATACAAACTACTTTAGAAATGAAGCGAATCTACTAAGTTGTACATCCTCTTACATTACACAAAGAAGGAATGTTTGGACTTTCTGCACTCCACCTTCTTCGTAGGAAATCAACTGATTCCTAGAACCGAACTAGCTTATTTCACATAGTACAGTGTTCGGGAATGAAGATGTTTGTTTTCTAAACAAACTGCTTTAGAAATGAGGGGAATAAACTAACTTGTACATCTTAGATTACACAAACTAGGAAAGTTTGAACTTGATGCACTCAGCCTTCTTCTTAGTAACACAACTGATTCCTAGAAACGCAGCAGCTTATTTAACACAGTGCAGTGTTCAGCAATGAAGATGTTTGTTTTCTAAACAAACTTCTTTAGAAATGAAGCAAATATACTAAGTTGTACATCCTGTGACATTACACAAACAAGAAATGTTTGAAGTTGCTGCACTCAACCATCGTCGTAGGAAAGCAACTGAATCCTAGAACCGAACTAGCTTATTTCACACAGTACAGTGTTTGGCACTGAAGATGTTTGTTTTAAAACAAACTACATTAGAAATGAAGCGACTCTACTAAGTTGTACATCCTGTTACATTACACAAAGAAGGAAAGTTTGAACTTGCGGCACTCCACCTTCTACGCATTTAAAAGCAACTGATTCCTAAAACAGAACTAGCTTATTTCACACAGTAGAGTGTTCGGCAATGAAGATGTTTGTTTTCTAAACCAACTACTTTAGAAATGAAGCGAATCTACTAAGTTGTACATCCTGTGACATTATACAAACAGAAAAAGTTTGAACTTGCTGATCTCAACCATCCTCGTAGGAAAACAACTGATTCCTAGAACCAAAATAGCTTATTTCACACAGTACAGTGTTCAGCACTGAAGATGTTTGTTTTCTAAACAAACTACTTTAGAAATGAACCGAATCTACTAAGTTGTACATCCTGTTACATTACATACACAAGGAAAGTTTGAACTTCCTGCACTAAACCATCTTTGTCGAAAAGAATCTGATTCCTAGAACTGAACTAGCTTATTTCACACAGTAAAGTGTTGGGCAGTGAATATGTTTTTTTTTTCCAAACAAAGTAGTTTAGAAATGAAGCGAAACTTGTAATTTGTACATCTTGTTAGATTACACAAACAAGGAAATTGGATCTTGCTGCACTCAACCTTCTTCATAGGAAAGCAACTGATTCCTACAACCTAACTTGCTTATTTGACACAGTACAGGGTTCAGCAATGAAGATGTTTGTTTTCTCAACAAACTACTTTACAAATGAGGCGAATCTACTGTGTTGTACATCTTTTTAGATTACATTAACAAGGAAAGTTTGAACTTGCTGCACTCAACCATCTTCGTCGAAAAGAAACTGATTCCTAGAACCGAACTAGCTTCTTTCATACAGTACAGTATTTGGGATAGAAGGTGTTTGTTTTCTAAACAAGGTAGTTTAGAAATGAAGCGATACTTGTAAGTAGAACATCTTCTTAGATTACATAACAAGGAATGTTTGAACTTTCTGCACTCAACCTTCCTCATAGGAGATCAACTTATTCCTAGAACCGAACTAGCTTATTTCACACAGTACAGTGTTCGGCACTGAAGATGTTTGTTTTTGAAACAAACTACTTTAGAAATGAAGCGAATCTACTGAGTTGTATATCCTGTTACATTACACAAACAAGGAAAGTTTAAACTTGCTGCACTCAACCTTCTTAGTAGGAAAGCAACTGATTCCTATAACCGAATTAGCTAATTTCACACAATACACTTTTTGGCACTGATGATGTTTCTTTTCTAAAGAAATTACTTTAGAAATGAAGCCAATCTACTAAGTTGTACATCCTGTCACATTACAAAAACAAGGAAAGTTTGAACCTGCTGCACTCAACCTTCTTCGTAGGAAAGCAACTGATTCCTAGAACCGAACTAGCTTATTTCACACACTACAGGGTTCGGTAATGAAGATGTTTGTTTTCTAAAGAAACTACTTTAGTAATGAGGCGAATCTACTAAGTTGTACATCTTTTTAGATTACATTAACAAGGAAAGTGCGAACTTGCTGCACTCAACCATCTTCGTAGAAAATAAACTGATTCCTAGAAGAGAATTAACTTATTTCACACAGTACAGGGTTTGGGAATGAAGTTGTTTTTTTCTAAACAAACCACCTTAGGATTGAGGCGAATCTACTAACTTGTACATCTTGTTAGATTACACAAACTAGGAAATTTTGAACTTGCTGCACTAAACCTTCTTCATAGGAAAGCAACTGATTCCTGGACCGAACCAACTTACTTCACACAATACAGTATTTGGGATTGATGGTGTTTGTTTTTCTAAACAAGGTAGTTTAGAAATGAAGCGAAACTTGTAAGTAGTACATCTTGTTAGATTACAAAACCAGGAAAGTTTGAATTTGCTGCACTCAACTTTCATCATACGAAAGCACCTGATACCTAGAACCAACTAGCTTATTTCACACAGTACAGTGTTTGGCAAGGAAGATGTTTGTTTTCTAAACAAACTACTTTAGAAATGAAGCGAATCTACTAAGTTGTACATCTTTTTAGATTACATTAACAAGGAAAGTTTGAACTTGCTGCACTCAACCTTCTTCGTAGGAAAGCAACTAATTTCTAGAACCAAAATAGCTAATTTCACACAATACAGTGTTTGGCACTGAAGATGTTTCTTTTCTAAACAAACTACTTTAGAAATGAAGCGAATCTACTAAGTTGTACATCCTGTTACATTACACAAACAAGGAAAGTTTGAACTTGGTGGTGTACTCAACCTTCTTTGTAGGAAATCAACTGATTTCTAGAACCAAACTAGCTTATTTGACACAGTACTGGGTTCAGGAATGAAGATGTTTGGTTTTCTAAACAAACTACTTTAGAAATGAAGTGAATCTAATTAGTTGTACATCCTGTTACATTACACAAACAAGGAAAGTTTGAACTTGCTGCACTCAACCTTCTTCTTAGGCAAACCAACTGATTCCTAGAACCAACTAGCTTATTTCACACAGTACAGTGTTCGGCAATGAAGATGTTTGTTTTCTAAACAAACTACTTTAGAAATGAGGCCAATCTACTAATTTGTACATCTTTTTAGATTACATTAACAAGGAAAGTTTGAACTTGCTGCACTCAACCATCTTCAAAGAAAGCAACTGATTCCTAGAACAGAATTAGCTTATTTCACACATTACAAAGTTCTGCAATGAAGATGTTTGTTTTCTAAACAAACTAGTTTAGAAATGAAGCGAATCTACTAAGTTACATCTTGTTACATTACACAAACAAGGAAAGTTTGAACTTGCTGCACTCAACCTTCTTCGTAGGAAAGCAAGTGATTCCTAGAACCGAACTAGCTGATTTCACACAGTACAGTGTTCGGCAATGAAGATGTTTGTTTTCTAAACAAACTGCATTAGAAATGAGGCCAATCTACTAAGTTGTACATCTTGTTAGATTACACAAACAAGGAAAGTTTGAACTTGCTGTACTCAACCTTCTTTGCAGTAAAAGCAACTGATTCCTAGAACCGAACTAGCTTATTTCAAACAGTACAATGTTGGGTAATGAAGATGTTTGTTTTCTAAACAAACTACTTTACAAATGAGGCGAATCTACTAATTTGTACATCTTTTTAGATTACATTAACAAGGAAAGTTTGAACTTGCTGCACTCAACCATCTTTGTTGAAAAGAAACTGATTCCTAGAAACCAACTAGCTTATTTCACACAGTACAGTGTTGGGCAATGAAGATGTTTGTTTTCTAAACAAACTAGTTTAGAAATGAAGCAAATCTACTAATTTGTACATCTTGTTAGCTTACACAAACAAGGAAAGTTTGAACTTGCTGCACTCAACCTTCTTCGTAGGAAAGCAACTGATTCCTAGAACTGAACTAGCTTATTTCACACAGTACAATGTTCAGCAATGAGGATGTTTTGTTTTCTAAACAAACTACTTTAGAAATGAGGTGAATCTACTAAGTTGTACATCTTTTAGATTACATTAACAAGGAAAGTTTGAACTTGCTGCACTCAACCATCTTCGTTGAAAAGAAACTGATTCCTGAAACAGATATAGGTTACTTTGACACAGTACACTGTTTGGCAATGAAGATGTTTGTTTTCTAAACAAACTAGTTTAGAAATGAAACGAATCTACTAATTTGTACATCTTGTTAGCTTACACAAACAAGGAAAGTTTGAACTTGCTGTACTCAACCTTCTTCGTAGGAAAGCAACTGATTCCTAGAACCGAACTAGCTTATTTCACACAGTACAGTGTTCAGCAAAGAAGATTTTTGTTTTTAAACAAACTAATGTAAAATGAGGCCAATCTACTAAGTTGTGTGTCTTTTTAGATTACATTAACAAGGAAAGTTTGACTTGCTGTACTCAACCTTCTTCGTAGGAAAGAAACTGATTCCTAGAACCGAACTAGCTTACTTCACACAGTACAGTGTTCAGCAATGAAGATGTTTGTTTTCTAAACAAACTACTTTTAGAAATGAAGTGAATATACTAAAGTTGTACATCCTGTTACATTACACAAACAAGGAAAATTTGAACTTACTGCACTCAACCTTCTTCTTAGAGGGAAAGCAACTGATTCCTAGAACCAGACTAGCTTATTTCACACAGTACAGTGTTTTCGGCAATGAAGATGTTTGTTTTCTAAACAAACTACTTTAGAAATGAAGCGAATCTACTAAGTTGTATATCCTGTTACATTTCAAAAACAAGGAAAGATTGAACTTGCTGCACTCAACCATCTTCGTAGGAAAGCAACTGATTCCTAGAACCGAACTAGCTTATTTCACACAGTACAGGGTTCGGAACTGAAGATGTTTGTTTTCTAAACAAACTACTTTAGAAATGAAGTGAATCTACTAAGTTGTATATCTTGTTACATTACACAAACAAGTAAAGTTTGAACTTGCTGCACTCAACCTTCTTTGTAGGAAAGCAACTGATTCCTAGAAGCGCACTAGCTTATTTCACACCTTACAGTGTTTGGCAATGAAGATGTTTGTTTTCTAAACAACCTACTGTACAAATTAGGCCAATCTACTAAGTTGTACATCCTTTTGATTACATTAACAAGGAAAGTTTGACCTTGCTGCACTCAAACATCTTCGTCGAAAAGAAACTGATTCCTAGAACCGAAATAGCTTACTTCACACAGTAGTGTTGGGCAATAAAGATGTTTGTTTTCGGAACAAACTACTTTACACATGAGGTGAATCTACTAAGTTGTACATCCTTTTATATTACATTAACAAGGAAATTTTGAACTTGCTGCACTCAACCATCTTCGTAGAAAAGAAACTGATTCCTAGAACCGAACTTGCTTATTTCTCAAAGTACAGTGTTCAGAAGTGAAGATGTTAGTTTTCTAAACAAACTACTTTACAAATGAGGCGAATCTACTAACTTGGACATCTTGTTAGATTACACAAACTAGGAAAGTTTGAACTTGCTGCACTCAACCATCTTCGTAGGAAAGCAACTGATTCCTAGAACCGAACAAGCTTATTTCATACAGTACAATGTTCGTCAATGAAGATGTTTGTTTTCTCAACAACCTACTTTCCAAATGAGGCGAATCTACTAAGGTGTACATCTTTTTAGACTCCATTAAGAAGGAAATTTTGAATTTGCTGCACTCAACCAACTTCGTAGAAAAGAAACTGATTCCTAGAACCGAACTAGCTTATTTCACACAGGACAGTTTTCAGCAATGAAGATGTTTGTTTTCTAAACAAACTACTTTAGAAATGACGCGAATCTACTAACTTGTACATATTGTTAGATTACACAAACTAGGAAAGTTTGAACTTACTGCACTCAACCTTCTTCGTAGGAAAGCAAAGGATTCCTAGAACCGAACTAGCTTATTTCACACAGTACAATGTTCGGCAATGAAGATCTTTGTTTCCTCAAAGAACTACTTTACAAATGAGGCTAATCTACTAAGTTGTATATCTTTTTAGATTACATTAACAGGGAAAGTTTGAACTTGCAGCACTCAACCCAAAATTGCTTACTTCACACATTATAGTGTTCGGCAATAAAGATGTTTGGTTTTTCAACAAACTACTTTACAAATGAGGCAAATCTACTAAGTTGGACATCCTTTTAGATTACATTAACAAGGAAATTGTGAACTGGCTGCACTCAACCATCTTCATAGAAAAGAAACTGATTCCTAGAACCGAACTAGCTTATTTCACACAGTACAGTGTTCGGTATTGAAGATGTTTGTTTTCTAAACAAACTGCTTTATAAATGAGGCGAATCTACTAATTGGTATATCTTGTTAGATTACACAAACTAGGAAAGTTTGAACTTGCTGCACTCAACCTTCTTCATAGGAACGCAACTGATTCCTAGAACCGAACTAGCTTATTTCACACAGTACATGGTTCGGGAATGAAGAGGTTTGTTTTCTAAACAAACTACTTTAAAAATGAGTCGAATGTCCTAACTTGTACATCTTCTTAGATTACACAAACTAGGAAAGTTTGTACTTGGTGCACTCAACCTTCGTCGTAGGAAAGCAACTGATTCCTAGAACCGATCTAGCTTATTTCACACAGTACAATGTTCGGCAATGAAGATGTTTGTTTTCTCAACAAACTATTTTACAAATGAGGCGAATCTACTAAGTTGTACATCTTTTTAGATTACATTAACAAGTAAAGTTTGAAATTGCTGCACTCAACCTTCTTGGTCGAAAGGAAACTGATTCTTCGAAACGAACTAGCTTACTTCACACAGTACAGTGTTGGGCAATGTATATGTTTGTTTACTAAACAAAGTAGTTTAGAAATGAAGCGAAACTTGTAATTTGTACATCTTGGTAGGTTACACAAATAAGGAAATATTGAACTTTCTCTTCTCAACCTTCTTCGTAGGAAAGCAACTGATTCCTAGAACCGAACTAGCTTATAACAGAGTACAGTGTTCGGGAATGAAGAGGTTTGTTTTGTAAACAACCTACTGTAGAAGTGAGGCCAATCTACTAAGTTGTACATCTTTTTAGATTACATTAACATGGAAAGTTTGAACTTGCTGCACTCAACCTTTTTCGTAGGAAAGCAAGTGATTCCTAGAACCGAACTAGTTAATTTCACACAGTACAGTGTTGGGTAATGAAGATGTTAGTTTTCTAAACAAATTACTTTGGAAATGAGGCCAACATACTACGTTGTACATCATTTTAGATTACATTAACAAGGAAAGTTTGAAGTTGGTGCACTCAACCATCTTCCTCGAAAAGAAACTGATTCCTAGAACCAAAGTAGCTTACTTCACACAGTACAGGGTTGGGCAATAAACATGTTTATTTTCTAAACAAACTACTTAAGAACTGGAGCGAATCTACTAAGTTGTACATTTTGTTACATTACACAAACAAGGAAAGTTTGAAATTGCTGCACTCACCCTTCTTCGTAGGAAAGCAACTGATTCCTAGAACCGAACTAGCTTATTTCACACAGTACATGGTTCGGGAATGAAGATGTTTGTTTTCTAAACAAACTATTTTAGAAATGAGGCCAATCTACTACCTTGTACATCGTCTTAGATTACACAATCTAGGAAAGTTTGAACTTTCTGCACTCAACCTTTTTCCAAGGAAAGCACCTGATTCCTAGAACCGAACTAGCTAATTTCACACAGTGCAATGTTCGGCAATGAAGATGTTTGTTTTCTCAACAAACTACTTTAAGAATTAGGCGAATCTTCTAAGGTGCACATCTTTTTAGATTACATTAACAAGGAAAGTTTGAACTTGCTGCACTCAAACTTCTTCGTCGAAAAGAAACTGATTCTTAGAACCAAAGTAGCTTACTTCACACAGTACAGTGTTGGGCAATGAATATGTTTCTTTACTGAACAAAGTAGTTTAGAAATGAAGCATAACTTGTAATTTGTACATCTTGTTAGCTTACACAAACGAGGAAAGTTTGAACTTGCTGCACTCAACCTTCTTCGTAGGAAAGCAACTGATTCCTAGAACCGAACTAGCTTATTTCACACCGTACATGGTTCGGGAATGAAGATGTTTGTTTTCTAAACAAACTACTTTAGAAATGAAGCGAATCTACTAACCTGGACATCTTGTTGGATTACAGATACTAGGAAAGTTTGAAGTTGCTGCACTCAACCTTCTTCCTAGGAAAGTATCTGTTTCCTAATACTGAAACAACTCATATCACACAGTACAGTATTTGGGATTGAAGGTGTTTGTTTTCTCAACAATGTAGTTTAGAAATGAAGAGAAACTTGAAAGTAGTATATTTTGTTAGGTTACACAAACCAGGAAAGTTTGAAGTTGCTGCACTCAACCTTCTGCGTAGGAAAGCAACTTATTCCTGGAACTGAACTAGATTATTTCACACAGTATAGTGTTCGGCACTGAAGACGTTTGTTTTCTTTACAAACTACTTTAGAAATGAAGCGAATCTACTAAGTTGTATATCCTGTTACATTACACAAACAAGGAAAGTTTGAACTTGCAGCACTCTACCTTCTTCGTAGAAAAGCAAGTAATTCCTAGAACCTAACTAGCTTATTTCACACTGGTCAATGTTCGGCAATGAAGATGTTTGTTTTCTCAACAAACTACTTTACAAATGAGGCGAATCTACTAAGTTGTACATATTTTAGATTACGTTAACAAGGAAAGTTTGAATTTGCTGCACTCAACCATCTTCGTCGAAAAAACCTGATTCCTAGAACCTAAATAGCTTACTTCACACAGTACAGTGTTGGGCAATTAAAATGTTTGTTTTCTCAACAAACTAGTTTACAAATGAGGCGAATCTACTAAATTGTACATCTTTTTAGATTATGTTAACAAGGAAATTTCGAACTTGCTGCCCTCAACCATTTTCATCGAAAAGTAACTGATTCCTAGAACCTAAATAGCTTACATCACACATTATAGTGTTCGGCAATAAAGATCATTGTTTTCTCAACAAACAACTTTAGAAATGAGTCGAATCTACTAACTTGTACATCTTGTTAGATTACACAAACGAGGAAAGTTTGAACTTGCTGCACTCAACCTCCTTCCTAGCAAAGCAACTTATTCCTGGATCTGTACTAGCTTATTTCACACAGTACAGTGTTTGGCAATGAAGATGTTTCTTTTCTCAACAAACTACTTTACAAATGATGCGAATCTACTAAGTTGTACATATTTTTAGATTACGTTAATAAGGAAAGTTTGAACTTGCTGCAATCAACCATCTTCTTCGAAAAGAAACTGATTCCTAGAACCTGAATACCTTACTTCAACAGTACAGTGTTGGGAAATAAAGATGTTTGTTTTCTCAACAAACTACTTTACAAATGAGGGGAATCTACTAAGTTGTACATCTTTTTAGATTACATTAACAATGATATTTTGAACTGGCTGCACTCAACCGTCTTCATAGAAAAGAAACTGATTCCCCGAACCGCACTAGCTTATTTCCCACAGTACAGTGTTCGGCAATGAAGATCATTGTTTTCTAAACAAACAGTTTAGAAACGAAGCCAAAATTGTAATTTGTACATCTTGTTAGCTTACACAAACAAGGAAAGATTGAACTTGCTGTACTCAACCTTCTTTCCAAGGAAAGCAACTCATTCCTACAACCGAACTAGCTTATTTCACAGTACAGTGTTCAGGAATGAAGATGTTTGTTTTCTAAACAAACTACTTTAGAAATGAGGCCAATCTACTAAGTTGTACATCGTTTTAGATTACATTAACAAGGAAAGTTTGAACTTGCTGCACTCAACCATTTTCGTAGAAAAGAAACTGATTCCTAGAACCGAACAAGCTTATTTCACACAGTACAGGGTTTGAAGACGAAGATGATTGTTTTCTAAACAAACTACTTTAGAAATGAGGAGAATCTACTAACTTCTACAGCTTGTTACATTACACAAACTAAGAACGTTTGAACTTGCTGCACTCAACCTTCTGTGTAGGAAAGCAACTGATTCCTAGAACCGAACTAGCTTAGTTCACACAGAACATGGTTCGGGAATGAAGATGTTTGTTTTCTAAACAAACTACTTTAGAAATGGGAAGAATCTACTTACTTGTACATCTTGTTAGATTACACAAACTAGCAAAGTTGGAACTTGCTGCACTCAACGTTCTTCGTAGGAAAGCAACTGATTCCTAAAACCGGAACAACTTATTTCACACAGTGCAGTATTTGGGATTGAAGGTGTTTGTTTTCTCAACAATGTAGTTTAGAAATGAAGAGAAACGTGAAAGTAGTATATCTTGTTAGATTACTCAAACAAGGAAAGTTTTAACTTGCTGCACTCAACCTTCTTCGTTTGAAAGCAACTTATTCCTAGAACCGAACTAGCTTATTTCACACAGTACAGTGTTTGGCACTGAAGATGTTTCTTTTCTCAACAAACTACTTTACAAATGAGGTGAATCTACTTAGTTGTACATCTTTTTAGATTACATTAACAAGGAAAGTTTGAACTTGCTGCACTCAATCATCTTCGTAGAAAAGAAACTGATTCCTAGAAGCAAAATAGCTTACTTCACACAGTACAGTGTTGGGCAATAAAGATGTTTGTTTTCTAAACAAACTACTTTAGAAATGAGGCGAATCTACTAACTTGTACATCTTGTTAGATTACACAAACTAGGAAAGTTTGAACTTGCTGGACTCAACCATCTTCGTCGAAAAGAAACTGATTCCTAGAACCGAAGTAGCTTACTTCACACAGTATAGTGTTAGACAATAAAGATGTTTGTTTTCTCAACAAACTACTTTAGAAATGAGGCGAATCTACTAATTTGTACATCTTGTTAGATTACACAAACTAGGAAAGTTTGAACTTGCTGCACTCAACCTTTTTCATAGGAAAAGCAACTGATTCCTAGAACCTAACTAGATTATTTCACACAGTACCATGTTCAGCAAATAAAGATGTTTGTTTTCTCAACAAACAACTTTACAAATGAGGCGAATCTACTAAGTTGTACATCTTTTTAGATTACACAAACAAGGAAAGTTTGAACTTCCTGCACTCAACCATCTTCGTTGAAAAGAAACTCATTCCTGGAACTGTACTAGCTTACTTCACACAGTACAGTGTTGGGGAAATAAAGATGTTTTTTTTCTCAACAAACTACTTTACAAATGATGCAAACCTACTAAGTTGTACATCTTTTTAGATTAAATTAACAAAGAAATTTTGAACTTGCTGCACTCAACCATCTTTGTAGAAAAGAAACTGATTCCTAGAACCTGAACTAGCATATTTCACACAGTACATGGTTGGGAAATAAAGATGTTTGTTTTCTCAACAAACTACTTTAGAAATGAGACGAATCTACTAACCTTGTACATCTTGTTAGATTACACAAACAAGGAAAGTTTTGAACTTGCTGCACTCAACCTTCTTCATAGGAAAGCAACTGATTCCTAGAAACTGCACTAGCTTATTTCACACAGTACAATGTTCTGCAATGAAGATGTTTGTTTTCTAAACAAACTACTTTACAAATGAGGTGAATCTACTAAGGTGTACATCTTTTTAGATTACACAAACAGGAAAAGTTTGAACTTGCTGCACTCAACCATCTTTGTAGGAAAGAAACTCATTCCTGGAACCGAACTAGCTTATTTCACACAGTGCAGTGTTTGGCAATGAAGATGTTTGTTTTCTCAACAAACTACTTTAGAAATGAGGCGAATCTACTAAGTTGTACATCTTGTTAGATTACAAAAACAAGGAAAGTTTGAACTTGCTGTCACTCAACCATTTTCGTAAAAAAAACAAGTGATTCCTAGAACCGAAATAGCTTACTTTCACACAGTTCAGTGTTCATGAATGAAGATGTTTGATTTCTAAACAAACTACTTTACAAATGAGGGGAATCTACTAACTTGTACATCTTTTTAGATTACATTAACAAGGAAAATTTGAACTTGTTGCACTCAACCATCTTCGTAGGAAAGCAACTGATTCCTAGAACCGAACTAGCTTATTCACACAGTACAGTGTTCGGCAATGAAGATGTTTGTTTTCTCAACAAAATACTTTAGAAATGAGGTGAATCTACTAACTTGTACATCTTTTAGATTACACAAACTGGGAAAGTTTGAACTTGCTGCACTCAACCTTCTTCTTAGGAAAAGCAACTGATTCCTAGAACCGAACTAGCTTATTTCACACAGTACAGTGTTAGGGAATGAAGATGTTTGTTTTCTAAACAAACTACTTTAGAAATGAGTCGAATCTAATAACTTGTACATCTTGTTAGATTACACAAACTAGGAAAGTTTGAACTTGCTGCAATCAACCTTCTTCACAGGAAACCAACTGATTCCTAGAACCGAACTAGCTTATTTCACACAGTACAGTGTTGGGCAATAAAGATGTTTGTTTTCTCAACAAACTGCTTTACAAATGATACGAATCTACTAAACATCTTTTAAGATTACATTAACAAGGAAATTTTGAACTTGCTGCTCTCAACCATCTTCGTCAAAAGAAACTGATTCCTAAACTGAAGTAGCTTACCTTCACACAGTACAGTGTTGGGCAATAAAGATGTTTGTTTTCTCAACAAACTACTTTATAAATGAGGCGAATCTACTAAATTGTACATCTTTTAGATGACATTAACAAGGAAAGTTTGAACTTGCTGCACTCAACCATCTTCGTAGAAAAGAAACTGATTCTTAGAACTGAACTAGCTTATTTCACACAGTACAGTGTTGGGCAATGAAGATGTATGTTTTTTAAAACAAACTACATTAGAAATGAAGCAAAACTAGTGATTTGTACATCTTGTTAGATTACACAAACAAGGAAAGTTTGAACTTGCTGCACTCAATCTTCTTCGTAGGAAAGCAACTGATTCCTAGAACCGAAACAACTTATTTCACACAGTACAGTGATTGGGAATGAAGATGTTTGTTTTCAAACAATGTAGTTTAGAAATGAAGAGAATCTTGAAAGTTGTACATCTTGTTAGATTACACAAACAAGGAAAGTTTGAACTTGCTGCACTCAACCTTCTTCGTCAAAAAGCAACTGATTCCTAGAACTGAAATAGCTTATTTCACACAGTACAGTGTTCGGCAATGAAGGTGTTTGTTTAATAAACAAACTAGTTTTGAAATGAGGCGAATCTACTGAGTTGTACATCCTTTTAGATTACAAAAACCAGGAAATTTTGAACTTGCTGCACTCAACCATCTTCGTAGAAAAGAAACTGATTCCTAGAACTGAACTAGCTTATTTCACACAGTACAGTGTTCGGCAATGAAGATGTTTGTTTTCTAAACAAACTACTTTAGAAATGAAGGCGAATCTACTAACTTGTACATCTCTTGTTAGATTACAAAAACTAGAAAAGTTTGAACTTGCTGCACTCAACATTCTTCGTAGGAAAGCAACTGATTCCTAGAACCGAACAAGCTTATTTCACAAAGTACAATGTTCAGCAATGAAGATGTTTGTTTTCTCAACAAACTGCTTTAGAAATGAAGTGAAACTATAAAGTTCTATATCTTTTTAGATTACATTAAGAAGGAAAGTTTGAACTTGCTGCACTCAACCATCTTCGTCGGAAAGAAACTGATTCCTAAAACTGAACTAGCTTATTTCACACAGTACAGTTTTGGGAAATAAAGATGTTTGTTTTCTAAACAAACTACTTTAGAAATGAAGCGAATCTACAAAGTTGTATATCCTGTTACATTACACAAACAAGGAAAGTTTGAACTTGCTGCACTCAACTTTCTTAGTAGGAAAGCAACTGATTCCTAGAACCAGACTTGCTTATTTCACACAGGACAGTGTTGGGCAATGAAGATGTTTGTTTTCTAACAAACTACTTTAGAAATGAGGTGATTCTACTAACTTGCACATCATGTTGGATTACACAAACAAGGAAAATTTGAACTTGCTGCACTCAACCTTCTTCGTAGAAAAGCAACCGATTCCTAGAACCGAACTAGCGTATTTCACACAGCACAATTCTAGGCAATGAAGATGTTTGTTTTCTCGACAAACTACTTTACAAATGAGTCGAATCTACTAAGTTGTACATCTTTTTAGATTACGTTAATAAGGAAAGTTTGAACTTGCTGCACTCAACCATCTTTGACAAAAAGAAACTGATTCCTATAACCGAAATAGATTAGTTCACACACTACAGTGTTGGCAATAAAGATGTTTGTTTTCTCAACAATCTACTTTACAAATGAGGCGAATCTATGAAGTTGTACATCTTTTTAGATTACATTAACAAGGAAATTTTGAACTTGCTGCACTCAACCATATTCGTAGAGAAGAAACTGATTCCTAGAACCGAAATATCTTATTTCAAACAGTACAATATTCTGCAATGGAGAGGTTTGTTTTTGAAACACACTACTTCAGAAATGAGGCGAATCTACTAACTTGTACATCTTGTTAGATTACACAAACTAGGAAACTTTGATCTTGCTGCACTCTACTTTCTTTGTAGGAAAGCAACTGATTACTATAACCGAACTAGCTTATTTCACACAGTACAATGTTAGGCAATGAAGATGTTTGTTTTCTCAACAAACTACTTTACAAATGATGCGAATCTACTAAGTTGTACAACTTTTTAGATTATATCAACAAGGAAATTTTGAACTTGCTGCACTCAACCATCTTTGTAGAAGAGAAAATGATTCCTAGAACCAAACTACTTTATTTCACACAGTACAGTGTTCGGCAATGAAGATGTTTGTTCCTGAACAAACTACTTTAGAAATGAGGCGAATGTACTAACTGGTACATCTTGTTAGATTACACAAACTAGGAAAGTTTGTACTTGCTGCACTCAACCTTCTTTGTAGGAAAGCAACTGATACCTAGAACGGAACCAGCTTATTTCACACAGTACATGCTTAGGGAATTAAGATATTTGTTTTTGAAACAAACTACTTTAGAAATGAGACAACAAAGTATATCTTTTAGATTACAAAACTAGGAAAGTTTGAACTTGCTACTAAACTTGTACATCTTTTCCTAGATTACTTATTTCAACAACAATGAAAAAGTTTTGTTTTCAAACAAAGTTGCTGCACTACAACATCTTTTTAGATTACATTAACAAGAAAAGTTTGAACTTGCTGCACTCAACCTTCTTCGTCGAAAAGAAACTGATTCTTAGAACCAAAGTAACTTACTTCACACAGTACAGTGTTGGGCAATGAATATGTTTGTTTACTAAACAAAGTAGTTTAGAAATGAAGCTAAACTTGTAATTTGTACATCTTGTTAGCTTACACAAAGAAGGAAAGATTGAACTTGTTGTACTCAACCGTCTTCATTGGAAAGCAACTGATTCCTAGAACCGAACTAGCTTATTACAGAGTACAGGTTTCGGGAATGAAGATATTTGTTTTCTAAACCACCTACTGTAGAAATGAGGCCAATGTAGTAAATTGTACATCTTTTTAGATTGCATTAAGAAGGAAAGTTTGAACTTGCTGTACTCAACCGTCTTCGTAGGACAGCAAGTGATTCCTAGAACCGAACTAGTTAATTTCACACAGTACAGTGTTGGGTAATGAAGATATTTGTTTTCTAAACAAAGTACTTCTGCAACGAGGCGAATCTACTAAATTGTACATCTTTTTAGATTACATTAACAAGGAAAGTTTGAACTTGCTGCAGTCAACCATCTTCGTCGAAAAGAAACTGATTCCTAGAACCAAAGTAGCTTACTTCACACAGTACAGTGTTGGGCAATAAACATGTTTGTTTTCTAAACAAACTACTTTAGAAAAGAAGCGAATCTACTAAGCTGTATATCTTCTTACATTACACAAACAAGGAAAGTTTGGACTTGCTGCACTCAACCTTCTTCTTAGTAAAACAACTGATTCCTAGAACCGAAGTCGCTTATTTCACACAGTACATTGTTCGGCAATGAAGATGTTTGTTTTCTAAACAAACTAGTTCATAATTGAGGCGAATCTACTAACTTGTACATCTTGTTAGATTACACAAACTAGGAAAGTGTGAACTTACTGCACTCAACTTTCTTCGTAGGAAAGCAACTGATTCCTAGAACCGAACTAGCTTATTTCACACAGTACAATGTTCTGCAATGAAGATGTTTGTTTTCTCAACAAACTAGTTTACAAATGAGGTGAATCTACTAACTTGGACATCTTGTTAGATTACACAAACCAGGAAAATTTCAACTTTCTGCACTCAACCTTCTTCGTAGGAAAGCAAGTGATTCCTAGAACCGAACTAGCTTATTTCACAAAGTACAATGTTCGGCAATGAAGATGTTATTTTTCTCAACAAACTACTTTACAAATGAGGTGAATCTACTAAGTTGTACATCTTTCTAGAAAACATTAACAGGGAAAGTTTGAACTTGCTGCACTCAACCATCTTCGTCTAAAAGAAACTGATTCCTAGAACCGAAGTAGCTTACTTCATACAGTACAGTGTTGACCAATAAATATGTCTGTTTTCTCAACAAACTAGTTTACAAATGAGGCGAATCTACTAACTGGTACATTTTGTTAGATTACATTAACATGGAAAGTTTGAACTTGCTGCACTCAACATTCTTCGGAGGAAAGCAACTCATTCCTAGAACCAAACTAGCTTATTTCACACAGTACATGTTTCGGGAATGAAGATGTTTGTTTTCTAAACAAACTAGTTTACAAATGAGGCAAATCTACTAACTTCTACATCTTGTTACATTACACAAACAAAGAAAGTTTGAACTTGCTGCACTCAACCTTCTTCGTAGGAAAGCAACTGATTCCAAGATCCGAACTAGCTTATTTCACACAGTACAATGTTCGGAAATGAAGATGTTTGTTTTCTCAACCAACTACTTTACAAATGAGGCGAATCTACAAAGTTGTACATCTTTTTAGATTACGTTAACAAGGAAAGTTTGAACTTGCTGCACTCAACCATCTTCGTCGAAAAGCAATTGATTCCTATTACCGAAATAGCTTACTTCACACAATACAGTGTTGGGAAATAAAGATGTTTCTTTTCTCAACAAACTACATTACAAATGAGCCGAATCTACTATGTTGTACATCTTTTTAGATTACATTAACAAGGAAATTTTGAACTTGCTGCACTCAACCATCTTCATAGAAAAGAAACTGATTCCTAGAACCTAACTAGCTTATTTCACACAGTACAGTGTTCGGCAATGAAGATGTTGTTTTCTCCACAAACTACTTTACAAATGAGGCGAATCTACTAAGTTGTACATCTTTTTAGATTACATTAACAAGGAAAGTTTCAACTTGCAGCCCTCAACCTTCTTCATCGAAAACAAACTGATTCTTAGAACAGAACTAGCTTACTTCACACAGTAAAATGTTGGGCAATGAATATCTTTGTTTAGTAAACAAAGTAGTTTTGAAATGAATCGACACTTGTAATTTGTACATCTTGTTAGCTTATACAAACAAGGAAAGATTGAACGTGCTGTACTCAACCTTCTTCATAGGAAAGCAACTGATTCCTAGAACCAAACTAGGTTATTATAGAGTATGGTGTTCGGGAATGAAGATCTTTCTTTTCTAAGCAACCTACTGTAGAAATGAGGCCAATCTACTAAGTTGTACATCTTTTTAGATTACATTAACAAGGAATGTTTGAACTTGCTGCACTAAACCTTCTTCATAGGAAAGCAAGTGATTCCTAGAACCAAACTAGTTAATTTCTCACAGTACACTCTTGGGTAATGATGATGTTTGTTTTCTAAACAAAGTACTTTTGAAATGAGGCGAATCTACTAATTTGTACATCTTTTTAGATTACATGAACAAGGAAATTTTGAACTTGCTGCACTGAAACATATTCGTAGAAAAGAAACTGATTCCTATAACGGAACTAGCTTATTTCACACACTACATTGTTCGGGAATGAAGATGTTTGTTTTCTAAACAAACTATTTTAGAAATGAGGCGAATCTACTAACTGGTACATCTTGTTAGTTTACACAAACTAGGAAAGTTTGAACTTGCTGCACTCAACCTTCTTTGTAGGAAAGCAAGTGATTCCTAGAACCTAGAATTTCACAACTAGTTAATTTCACACAGAAATGAGACACAGTGTTGGGTAATGAAGATGTTTGTTTTCTAAACAAAGTACTTTTGAAATGTGCAATGAATCTACTAAGTTGTACATCTTTTTAGATTACATTAACAACATGGTAAGTTTGAACTTGATGCAACTCAACCATCTTGTTGGGCAATGAATATGTTTGTTTACTAAGCAAAGTAGTTTAGAAATGAAGCAAAACTTGCAATTTGTACATCTTGTTAACAAAAACAAGGAAAGATTGAAATTGCCTGGATCCTGATTCCTAGTAGCTTATTTCACATAGTACAGTGTTGGGAAATAAATATGTTTGTTTTCTCAACAAACTACTTAGAAATGAAGGAACTTATTATGGTGTACATCCTGTTACATTACACAAACAAGGAAAGTTTGAACTTGCTGCACTCAACATTCTTTGTTGAGGAAAGCAACTGATTCCTAGAACCGAACTAGCTTATTTCACACAGTACATGGTTCGGGAATGAAGATGTTTGTTTTCTGAACAAACTACTTTACAAATGAGGAGAATCTAGCAACCTGGACATCTTGTTAGATTACAGAAACTAGGAATGTTTTAACTCTCTGCATTCAACCTTCTTCATAGGAAAGCATCTGATTCCTGAAACCGAAACAACTTATTACACACATTACAGTATTTGGGACTGAATGTGTTTGTTTTCTCAACAATGTAATTTAGAAATGAAGAGAAACTTGAAAGTAGTATATCTTCTTAGATAACACAAAAAAGGAAAGTTTGAACTTGCTGCACTCAACCTTCTTCATCGAAAAGAAACTGATTCTTAAAACCGAACTAGCTTACTTCACGCTGTACAATGTTGGGCAATGAATATTTTTGTTTACTAATCAAAGTAGTTTAGAAATGAAGCGAAACTTGTTATTTTTACATCTTGTTAGCTTACACAAACAAGGAAAGATTGAACTTGCTGTACTCAACCTTCTTTGTAGGAAAGCAACTGATTCCTAGAACCTAAGTAACTTATTAAAGAGTACAGTGTTCGGGAATGAAGATGTTTGTTTTCTAAACAACCTACTGTAGAAATGAGGCCAATCTAGTAAGCTGTACCTCCTTTAGATTACATTAACAAGGAAAGTTTGAACTTGCTGTACTCAATCTTCTTCATAGGAAAGCAACTGATTCCTAGAACCAAACTAGCTTATTTCACACAGTGCATGGTTCGGGAATGAACATGTTTGTTTTCTAAACAAACTACTTTAGAAATGAGGTGAATCTACTAAGTTGTACATCTTTTTAGATTACATTAACAAGGAAAGTTTGAACTTGCTGCACTCAACCATCTTCGTAGAAAAGAAACTGATTCCTGGAATCGAACTAGCATATTTCACACAGTACAGTGTGCGGCAATGAAGATGTTGGTTTTCTAAATAAACTACTTTAGAAATGAGGTGAATCTACTAACTTGTACATCTTGTTAGTTTACACAAACTAGGAAAGTTTGAACTTGCTGCCCTCAACCTTCTTTATAGGAAAGCAACTGATTCCTAGAGCCGAACTGGCTTATTTCACACAGTACAATGTTCGGCAATGAAGATGTTTGTTTTCTCAAGAAACTCCTTTACAAATGAGGCAAATCTACTAAGTTGTACAGCTTTTTACATTACATTAAAAAGGAAAGTTTGAACTTGCTGCACTCAACCATCTTCGTCGAAAAGAAACTGATTCCTGGAACCGAAATAGCTTACTTTACACAGTACAGTGTTGTGCAATAAAGATGTTTGTTTTCTCAAGAAACTACTTTACAAATGAGGCAAATCTACTAAGTTGTACAACTTTTTAGATTACATTAACATGGAAAGTTTGAACTTGCTGCATTCAACCATCTTCGTCGAAAAGAACTGATTCCTAGAACCAGAAGTAGCTTACTTCACACAGTACAGTGTTGGGCAATGAATATGTTTGTTTACTAAACAAAGTAGTTTAGAAATGAAGTGAAACTTGTTATTTGTACATCTTGTTAGCTTACACAAACAAGGAAAGATTGAACTATCTGTACTCAACGGTCGGAGACCAGGAGCAACATAACAGCCATCTTGTATGAGAAGCCATCTTGGACTCAAAAGGCCTTAGGATCAGAATTGCCCCAGCTACAAGCCCTGGCTGCAGGCGATCACTTTATCTGCCTATCAGAATGTAACAACAGACCTTCCCGTGACCCCTGGGATTAAGAGTCCCATGATCTAACCTTATCAATCAGAACATCTTGTAATCCTGGGTCAGTGACCCCTAGGATTAAGAGTGCCATGATCAAACCTTATCAATCAGAACGTCTTGTGACCCTGGGTCAGTTTCTAGTTTACCTTCCTCCTGCCTCCCCTATATAAACCTCTGTGTGAAAAATAAAATTTGAGACTTTGACTAGGTATTAGGCTTAGTCTCCTTCTTTGTGTCTGTTTGTCTCTCTCATCCAGGTTAATCTCCCCTTGGGCTCTTGTTGAACTCCCGCTGGTCGGGGCAAGAGGCGCCCAAAAGTGGGGCTCGAGGTACAAGGACTGACTTGGACGTCGCCCGCGTGAACGGCCGTCATTCTTTCATTGGATTGCCACCTCATCCGTGAGTGAAGATCTGCACAGAGGTCACTGCAGGAAAGCCCGCCTGTGACACAGACCCGGATAAGGTAAGAAGAGCGATGAAATTATGGGACAAACATTGAGTAAACATGAGTTATTCATTCAGGGACTTAAATAGTCTCTCAAGACACAAGGAACACGGGTTAAAAAAAAGGACTTAGTTAAGTTTTTTGTTTTTCTGGAGGATGTTTGCCCATGGTTCTCCCAGGAGGGAACCATTGATGAGAAACAATGGTGTCGTGTTGGTGACTGCGTGAACGACTGCTATCGGACTTTTGGCCCAGAGAAGGTTCCAGTACAGACGTTTTCTTTTTGGAACCTCATAAATGATGTTTTACAGGCTCGTCATTGCCACCCTGATGTCTCTAAAGTTATTAACGATAGTGAAAGTTTTCTCAGAGAAAACCTCAAAAATAGTCAAGCTTCTCTCCATAAGAGAGAAGTCTCTAAAGATCCCTGTCCCCCTTCCCCAGCCTCTAAATATCCCTTTGTTATTGTCCCCATACCAGAGGATCCCCCTCTTCCTAAATCTATCTATCCAGTTCTATTGGGACTCAGAGGAGTCGCTTCTGATGATGACCCTTTGTCTCCCGAAGAGGAGGCTGAATTAGAGGATGAGGTGGCTAAATATCACAATCTGCTCCCCTTCCATTTTCCCTGCTTACAAAACTAAAATCAAAAATAAAACCCTTCATGCCTTTCCAGTAACTCGTTCCCAGATAAAATCAAGTAAAACTGGCTTGCTTGACGCCCCACTAGAAGGACCAAATGAGGGAATACAGAAATAGAAGAAGGTAATTCAGGGGGTGATGAAGAAACTGAGGACCCTACAGGGTCAAATAGTGATGATGATAGGGAAAAAAATGAAACTTTGGCTATTAAAGCCCAACAATATCGGCGCCTTAAATTCAAACACATAAAAGAATTACAGAGTGCAGTCTCTTCATATGGCCCTGTTGCCCCTTTTACTATATCACTGTTGGAGTCTCTGAGTGAAGACTGGCTTACTGTTAATGTATTGGGGTGTGCTAGTTCTACACTTCAGGGACTCATTATTTCCCCAGGGATTATAGATAATGACTATACTGGAGAGATTAAGATTATGGCCACTGCCTCTCAGGGACCCATCATTATTCCCTCTGGCCTTCAATTGCCCAGTTAATATTGCTACCCCTTACTAATAAACAAACATCTTATAAAAATCTAAAAGGGGGCCCCATGGGTTAGGATCATCAGATATTTATTGGGCACAAGAAGTCACTCAAACAAGACCTCTCCTTAAACTAAAATTAAAAGGGAAAACCTTTGAAGTACTTATAGACACTGGCGCAGATGCCACAATTATTTCCAGCAAAGACTGGCCTTCATCTTGGCCTCTCACCGCTTCCATGACTCACCTTAAAGGAATTGGACAAACTTCTAATCCCTTACAAAGTTCTGAGATCATTCAATGGGAGGATGAAGAGGGTAATCAAGGCACTGTCCATCCCTATGTGGTTGCAAGCCTACCTATCAACCTTTGGGGCCGAGACATCCTCTCTCAAATGAAACTTATTATGTGTAGCCCTAATGAACTTATAGCTCACCAGATGCTTAATCAAGGCTTCCGCTCAGGGCAAGGATTGGGCAAATATTCTCAAGGGGGCAAAAGAACCAATCCAGATTGCTGTAAAGACTGGTCGTACTGGAATTGGCTATGAAAATTTATCCTAACGGCTGTTGACATGCCTGTACCCCATGCAGATAAAATATCCTGGAAAACAACACAACCTGTATGGGTTGATCAATGGCCTTTAACTTCTGAAAAATTAGCCACAGCTACAATGTTAGTACAGGAACAGCTTGCTGCAGGCCATATTGAGCCCACCACCTCTCCTTGGAATACTCCCATTTTTGTTATAAAGAAAAGTCAGGAAAATGGAGGCTACTCCAGGATCTTAGAGAAATCAATAAGGCTATGGTAACTATGGGAGCCCTGCAACCGGGCCTCCCCACACCTGTGGCAATTCCTGCAGGATATTATAAAATCATTATTGACCTAAAAGATTGCTTTTTTACACTTCCCTTACACCCTGAAGACCGCAAACATTTTGCATTTAGCCTGCCCATGATAAACTTTAAAGGCCCAATGTCCAGGTTTCAATGGAGAGTCTTACCCCAAGGAATGGCAAACAGCCCTATGCTATGTCAAAAATTCGTAGCCCAAGTCATAGACCCAGTTAGACAAAAATGGCCTTCTTTGTACTTAATTCATTATATGGATGATATTCCACTGGCTGGCCCTGACTCCTCCGAACTCCTTACTTGCTCCCAGGAGCTCTCTGGGGCCCTTACCAGGGCTGGTCTCCAGATAGCTCCTGACAAAATTCAATTAAACCCCCCCTACTTATTCTTAGGCTTTGAACTCTTTCACAATAAAATTCTCTCACAGAAGATTCAACTCAGAACCGGTCATTTAAAAACCTTAAACGACTTTCAAAAGCTCTTGGGAGATATTAATTGGCTCAGACCTTACCTTAGATTAACCACTGGAGAGCTTAAGCCCTTGTTTGATATCCTCAAGGGAGACCCAGACCCTACTTCCAGCTGCTCGCTAACAACCCCTGCCCTGGAGGCTTTGAGAACAGTGGAAGCTGCGATCTTAAAACAAAGAGTCACTTTCATCTCCTATGAGAAGCCTCTTCTTTTGGTTATTTGTGCCACTGACTTTACACCCACTGGGGTGTTCTGGCAGAAGGGGCCCCTCCTTTGGGTACATTTGCCTGCCTCTCCACCTAAAGTCCTTACCCCTTATACTTCCTGGGTGGCAGAATTAATAAAGATAGGACGTGACCAAAGCAGAAAAATTTTTGGCAAGGATCCTGATAAAATAGTCCTACCTTATTCCCCTACCCAAATTCAATGGCTCATGCAAAATGATGATAACTGGACAATATCCTGCACCTCCTTCCAGGGAACTCTCGATAATCACTACCCTGCTGACAAACTTCTACAATTCCTAAGAACTCAGCCGGTTGTTTTCCCTACATTGACCTCCTCCCGACCCCTTCCTCATGTTCCCTTAGTGTTCACTGATGGCTCCTCTAATGGAGTGGCCGCCTTCACCATAGAAAGTCAAACCACTTCCTTACACTCTCCATTTCACTCCGCCCAATTGGTGGAACTCTTTGCTGTTTTAAAAGTCTTTCGACAACTCTCAAGCACTCCCTTTAATCTGTACACGGACAGTGCTTATATTGCCCAGTCTATCCCCCTCTTGGAGACCGTGCCATACATAAAACCCACCACAAATGCCACCCCTCTGTTTTCTTCAATTCAGCAATGCATACATACCAGGCAGCACCCTTTTTATATAGGCCATATTCGTGCTCATTCTGGACTTCCTGGACCCTTAGCCATGGGCAATGCCATTACTGATAGAGCCACCCAACTAGCCCTTTTCATCGAGTCCGACCCCCTAGCTCAAGCTAAGGCAGCTCACTCTGTGCATCACCTTAACGCTCAAAACTTATGTCTTCTCTTTAAAATTACTAGAGAGCAAGCTCGTCAGATAGTTAAACAGTGTTCAAATTGTGTCACCCTTCTGCCTGTTCCCCATTTGGGAGTGAACCCTAGAGGCCTGGTTCCCAACGAGATCTGGCAGATGGATGTAACACATATCCCCTCCTTTGGTAACCTTAAGTACCTCCATGTCACTGTAGATACCTTTAGTGGGTTCATATTTGCCAGCCCCCATACTGGAGAAGCTTCAAAAGATGTTATTTCACATGTGCTTAATTGCCTTGGAGTCATGGGAAGACCGACTATTATTAAGACTGATAACGGTCCTGGATATACTGGGAAAAAATTCCAGGAATTTTGCCATCAGCTACAGATTAGACATGTTAAAGGCATACCATACAATCCCCAGGGCCAAGGAATTGTTGAACGAGCCCACCAAGCTATTAAAAACACCCTTCATAAATTAAAAAATAGCAGTTTATGCCCTAACAAAAACTCTCCACGAAATGTTTTTAATCATGCCCTGTTTGTCTTAAATTTTCTAACTCTTGACATTGAAGGCAATTTGGCTGCTGATCGCCTCTGGCACATAAATACAAAGGATACCTTTGCCAAGGTTATGTGGAGAGACCCATTAACCTCAAAATGGAACGGCCCAGACCCAGTTCTCATCTGGGGCAGAGGGTCAGTGTGCGTGTTTGACACCAAGGCAAATGCTGCAAGATGGTTGCCAGAGAGGCTTGTTAAACAGGTCAATGATACCTCTGTACACTCCCCAGACAGTAATACAAATAGTCCAGGGTGATGATGCCCCCTGAGACAAGTCTCTCCTTTTTCGTTACAGATGTTTTCAACAATTTTTTGGAACCTGATACTGTGGAATCTTATCTGGAGGACCCAAGGAACAATATATTGGGCCTATGTTCCTGACCCACCAATTCTACACCCTGCAGCGTGGCAAGAGAAGGAAATCATTGTACTGGTAAATAACACTCGACTGTTAGGCACCCCTTCTAGTCATACCATGAAATTATACCAAAAAGAGTTACAAAATTATCAGGGACATGGGACAGGGATACCAATATGCTTCACCAGAAATAAGCAATCTGGCTGCTTGCAACTTCAGGAGAGAAACCTTACTGTCAAATACCAGTCACAAATAAACAGACGTCCAAAAAGGGCCATTCCCATAACCTCTCGGATTACCGTTTACCTTCCTTCCGGGAGTCAAAAGGAGAAACAAAATCCCCCTAATCCCTTCCTTCCTTGTGAAGGACAAGATCCTTGGTATAATCAATCACTTTGTTGGAATAAATGCGTTGGAAATAAATACCTCCTATATAACATCACTAGTAGCTTCAGGTATATTAAAGATTGGTCCGGGACCCCAGGAACTAGTACTAATCCCGAGGGTGGCAATACTGAATGGTCTAATGAATGGATGGGCGGACTTTCCGCTGGACTCTGGTGGTCTGATGATAATTTTCCACAAACATATCTTTGGAAGATCCCGGTGGCCATGGGCGGTATACAAGTCACTTCCACTTCAACAAGAAGTGCCTCTCTCCCCAGTGGAGGAGTCATGGCCTGTGTCAGTCCACCGTATGCCTTAATAATAGGAAACATTTCTCTTGCCCTAAATGACAGGACCAAGACCTTTAATGTAACCTGTGATAATTGTTCCCTATCCAACTGTGTTTTCAAAACATCCAAAACTGTGCTCCTGGTGAAACAGCCTGCCTTTGTTATGATTCCGGTAAATGTCACACGGCCCTGGTATTCAGAAAAGGGTCTTCAGATATTAGAAGAACTGGCCACTAGCCTAAGCAGGCCTAAAAGAATGATAGGTCTCATAATTGGAGGAATCCTAGCCTTCATTACCCTGTTAGCTACCGCTACTACAGCTGCTGTTGCCTTATCCCAAGAAGTCCATACTGCACATTATGTTAATGAACTTTCTAAGAATGTCTCCTTTACTCTGAATACACAAATGGATATAGACAGAAAGTTAGAAGAAAAGTTAGATGCCCTTAAAGATATAGTCACCTATTTAGGAGAGGAAATACAAGGTTTTAAAGGTTAGAACTCGGCTAGACTGTCATGCAGATTTCAAATGGATCTGTGTTACCTCCAAAACTATAATGTCAGTCACCATCCATGGGATAAAATTAAAATGCATTTAGGGGGGATCTGGTATCACGCCAATATTTCCTTAGTTTTAATACATCTACATTCACAGATCATGGCTCTACAAAATGCCCATCTCGACTTTGATGCAGCTAAGGCCGCTAATAACCTCATTACTGCACTTAAAGCTTCTTTACCCAGCTGGAGCTCCTTCTCCTCTTGGACCACTTACCTTATTACTACAGGAATTTGCATCTTACTCTTTATGTGCTTGCTGCCCGTTACTATTAAATGTCTTTTGAGATTCTTTTTAAGGTCATTAAAGGACGTTCGAAGAGAGATCCACGGCGTGCACCTCCAGACCCACCCTTGGCTTCCAGAAACTCTATCGTGAATGTTGCCCAGACTTCAAGCCCTCTTAAAAACTCTTCTTCCTTGTAGAACTTAGAACAAAATACACGGTCATTCAACTATAAGGCTGAGTCCACTATGTGTTGGCTACATGGCCCTATGCCTTTCTCATGCTATAGCCCTATGCCTTTCTCATGCTGTCTCCTCCTTTAGGAGTTACGTGAGGATTTAGATCTCACGTATTCCAACTCATGAAAGAAATGAGATTGGAATGGGCACCAATGGGTGCGAGGCAAAACATCGCAAGGGAAGGTCCTTTCCTGACCACATCTAAATTCCCTGAGAGGAAAACCTGACTTGCATGGAGGTTGGTACCATACATAATGATTATAGGCCCTGCCTCCCCTCCCCAAAAGGTACCGAGGGCCAAATCTGTGGGTGATAAATATAACCCACACGGGAGGAGTCAGGTCACTACTCCCCAGTTGGTTAAAGCCCACTGCTGGATAGCAGGCCTCCCCCCTGTTTGTGTATAAAAGAAGGGAGGAGATGTCGGAGACCATGAGCAGCATAACAGCCATCTTGTATGAGAAGCCATCTTGGACTCAAAAGGCTTTAGGATCAGAATTGCCCCAGCTACAAGCCCTGGCTGCAGGCGATCACTTTATCTGCCTATCAGAATGTAACAACAGACCTTCCCGTGACCCCTGGGATTAAGAGTCCCATGATCTAACCTTATCAATCAGAACATCTTGTAATCCTGGGTCAGTGACCCCTGGGATTAAGAGTCCCATGATCAAACCTTATCAATCAGAAAGTCTTGTGACCCTGGGTCAGTTTCTAGTTTACCTTCCTCCTGCTTCCCCTATATAAACCTCTGTGTGAAAAATAAAATTTGAGACTTTGACCAGGTATTAGGCTTAGTCTCCTTCTTTGTGTCTGTTTGTATCTCTCATCCAGGTTAATCTCCCCTCAGGCTCTTGTTGAACTCCCGCTGGTTGGGGCACTCAATATTCTTAGTAGGAAAACAACTGATTCCTAGAACCGAACTAGCTTATTACTGAGTACAGTGTTCGGGAATGAAGATGTTTGTTTTCTAAACAACCTACTCTAGAAATGAGGCCAATCTACTAAGTTGTACATCTTCTTAGATTACATTAACAAGGAAAGTTTGAACTTCCTGCACTCAACCTTCTTCGTAAGAAAGCAACTGATTCCTAGAACCGAACTGTGGGAAGCCATGCTGCTGGCTTTGTCAGGTTTTGCCATGTCAGCTTGTTTGTTGCTTTTGTATCTTAATTGTCTGCACATGAGCTTATGACGTTATCCTAAGATGGCTGCTCGCCAACCCTGATTGGGTGTATTAGGATCCACTGAAAGGAATTGAGAATTGAGCCAATTGGAGCTGTGGTCATTCGGCCATCCTGATTGGGTGTTTTGAGCCAATCAGATCATCTGATGCGACTTGAGCCAATCAGACAGCAACAGACACATGAGTCATCACCAGCATATAAGCTTGGTGCTCCATAGGGTCCGGGTCCTTCTCTCTCTCAATTTGGAGCTCCCAATAAAGTGTGCTTGAGAAGAATCCTGTTGTCGCTGTTCTTCCTGCGGGCGGGACGGCGCGACAAGTGGTGCCAAACCCGGGAAATTTCAACAAACGCCCATCGAGAGGACCCCAAGGATACTTCCGAGGGAGGACTCAGAACTCAACACACGGAGCAGCGGTACCGGTAAGTTTCCCCCCTCCTTAAAATAATAGGGGAAACAAAAGAAAGTTAAAATTAAAAGAGAACCTAGGTTTCAGACAGAACAGAATAAAAGTGAAACAAAAGAGGAAAGACCTATTTCAAATCCGAAGCTATATCCGGATTTGACAGAATTTGCAAGCGGGAGCCAGGACTCAGAACTTTCAGCAGTCAGGGCAGCGCTGGTAAGTTCCCAAGTAGGGTGGGAATCCGCGATAAGAGCGGGAATTACTTGCTCTTCTCTGTAGATAAAGAGAGAGCAAGAGGAGTTCGCAGAGTGGCGAACTGAAAGTAAAAGAACGAAATTTTAGATAAGGTATTGTGTCTAGCAATGGGCAATTCACCCTCACACCCAATTTTTCTGGCTCTGAATGAGCTGCTTTGTTCTAAGAATTTAAAGCTCAAGGGGAGTACTCTGGAGAAATTCCTGAAGGAGTGCGACGCCATTGCACCTTGGTTCGCAGTCTCCGGGAGCTTAACCATCTCTTCATGGGAGAAATTAGGCAGGAATTTAGATTTTGCCGCTGACCAGGGAGAACTGAAAGGAGGAGTGAGACCAATTTGGAAACTGGTACGGAGTTACCTTGAGGATGAAAGATGTAGTGAGGCTGTAGAGAATGGTCAAGCGGCATTAGAAATGCTTCAGGAGGAACGCTCTGAGCGCTCCCACAGTGATAAGGGGAGTGAAACAAGACATAAATTATATCCTGAGCTTCCGGAACTCACTGTAGTGAAGGATTCGAGTCTACAGACTCCAAGAAGAGTTACAAGCATTGGTGGAGCAAATGAGGAAGGCCAGGATCAGAAAAAGGGAAAAGAAAAAGAAAGAAGATGGTGTCGCAGAGGCAGCTTGCTGTGAGCCTTCTATGTCAAGGGTGGCGCCCTCTGCCCCTCCCTCATATGAGGAGGAGCGAAATGGCAGTGTGGGACGTTCTTTTTGTCCTGAGGTTTGGAGAGAGGCGAGAGCAGAGCTGTTGCGAGCTTACCCAGTTTTCCAAGACGCTCAGGGGAATAGATATGAAGAGCCACTAGATTTCAAAGTAATCAAATCCCTGGCAGAATCAGTAAGAACTTATGGAATTACAGCCTCCTTTACAGTGGCTCAAATAAAAGCATTACAAAGACATTGTATGACCCCTAGTGACTGGTCAGGGCTAACACGAGCATGCCTGAGTCCTGGACAATATCTTGAGTGGAGAGCCGAATGCAATCTTGGTTATTTCTTGACCTTGCTTTGTGCACAAAATACTTGGCTGACAGCCTAAGGCTTTAAGGGAATTTGCTGAGACAAAGATTGTAATATTTCCCAGCCTGATGAGAGAGTTTGTGAAGAACAGGGTGTTTAGCCCCAAGGAATATCATTGATAGACATTTTGTCTAGGATTCCCTCTCTGTGCAGCTGTGTAACTGGGACAAGTTCTCTGCTCTCAGGAGCTTCGTTGTTTTGCTTACTAGTATATAAGCTGAGACTTCTGCAATAAACTTTGAGCCTTGATCAGCATTTGTCTTGGCTCCATTCTTTGTGTCCTTGTCCTAGGATCATTCCAGCCAAACTATCTCTAGTACTAGGCCGCACCCCAAAAAATAAATTATCTCTAGTACTTTTTACTTTGAATTTTTTGATGATTGATGCTGCGGCTTAACGGCAGCTGACCGTCATATGAATCAATTCCCTCTTTGTTATGAGGATGCAAAATGGAAGGATGTACTTGAAAATGTCTGGAAAGGCCCGGATCCAGTTATAGCCAGATCCAGGGAGCTGTTTGTGTTTTTCCACAGGGCCAAGCTGATCCTATCTGGGTGCCAGAGCGGTTGACTCGAGTTGTACATCATGAGAAGACAAGGAATGACAACCTCCCCACTACCATTGATGATCCTGGAGTCTGCTCCCGCCGATGATGATGATAAAGGGGATAAGATGCAATTTTGGGCTGTGGCCAGAACATGGCCTGTCCCTGTGCCGGTTCATTCTTATTCTGGTGTCTTACCCACTTTATTTTCTACATCCTGTCAAGGAGATATGCCTTGCATCAGGGACCCTTTGCAAACACCAAAAATTTATAATCAGACCTCTTTTCAACTGAATGGCACTTTGTGCTTTTTTCCAGGGTAACAAGAATCAGGCCCCCGTGTATATTATTACAGAAACAAAATCTTAGTGCTTGGCAGGACCCTCTTGAAAAGTCTAAAGTTGGTATGAGTGTCCTACTCTCAGCTTTAACCCAGATAGTTCAGGGAAAACAGAATGGGTCAGGAAAGGAGGTAATGTTACGGATGTTAACATTACCACGTTATTGACACAGAGTGAAGTGACCGTCCCTTCTAGACAGCCAAATCTTAAAATAAATGCTAGTAATATTATAAGTGCTCCTGGTGTGAGCCCGATTATACCTTTCCCCAACTTTCACTCCATGTCAGAGTCCAGACCAGATCCAGAAGCAGATTTTGCAGGGATTCCAAATGACACCCCCATTAAGACGCTACCAATTTAAAAATAAAGGAAATGATACACTTAGTAATAGCGCTGGATGGCCCTGGTATCAATGGCTTCTTTCCAACGAGGTAGGTGCTATGGCGGATGTGTCAGCCTTAGCAGGATTATTGGGTGCTAAACATGCATTATGGAATATCTCGGCAGTTCGAATTAGTAAGTATGATAAGATAAGCCATACATTAACAACACAACCAAAAATCACCAATGGACTAATAGTAGTTTTGATCCAGCCTCAATTTGTGTGCAAGCCCCATTCTTTTTTCTAACAACGAATGTTAGCACCAATACCTCTTTGATAGATTGCAGGAACATTATGTGCTGGCTTGCAGAATGTTGGAATGCCAGTGTAAATTTAGCCTTAATAGTATAATTACCTACTTTTGTCCCCATTCCAGTGGAGGCTGATCCAAATAACTTTCCCTTAGTAGGACTCATTCGTCATAAAAGAGATTTCGGCATTACTGCAGCAATCATTTCCGCCATAGTCATTTCAGCTGCAGCAGCAACTACTGGTGCTATTGCCATGACGTCTCAGGCTCAAACTATGGAAGTTGTTAATGGCATAGTGGAAAAGACTTCTGCAGCACTAGAAATTCAAGAAGCAATTAATAAGCATCTTCTTGCTGGCATTCATCTAGTTAATCAAAGAGTAGATTTGGTGCAAAATCAAGTAGAAGAGTTATACAAAATAATACAACTTGGCTGTGTTTCCCAATATCAGCATTTGTGTATCACTCCCTTGCAATTTAATTTTACTGCTTCTTTTAATCAGAATCGCAAGCTAGCTGAATTCTTGGCAGGAAACTGGACGCTTGAAGGAGAGCAGCTATCTCGAAAGTTACTGTTCCAGATTGTACAACTGAATGGAACTCGTCTGGAATCGGTCTCCCTGGGAGATTTTACCTCTTGGCTATCTTCTGCATTTTCTTTCTTTAAGGAATGGGTGGGGGTGGCTATGTTTGGAGCAGCCCTTCTGTATGGCATGGTGTTCTGTCTCTGGCTCATTTGTCGCATCAGACGACAACATAGGCAGGATAAACATAAGGATTGTTCAGGCACCCATGGCTTTGGATCACGGAGCATCTCCACAAGTGTGGCTGGCAGGCCTGCGAGTTGGTTAGTTCCACCCCTGTCTATTTGTAAGGCCTTTGCACACCAAGTGACCTTGTTGTCATTGCACCTTGGAAGGCTTACATTTCTGCATAAGCAGCCTTTGCACCCGACGGGTTTCTTCCCATTGCACTCGGGAAGGTGCTTAAGCATGCTCTTGATCTTGGGCTCTACCCTTGATCGGACCGGCCATCATGAGGCTGGTCCTGATCGGGCATCCTGAGGTTTCTAAAACAAAAGGGGGAACTGTGGAAGCCATGCTGCTGGCTTTGTCAGGTTTTGCCATGTCAGCTTGTTTGTTGCTTTTGTATCTTAATTGTCTGCGCATGAGCTTATGACGTTATCCTAAGATGGCTGCTCGCCAACCCTGATTGGGTGTATTAGGATCCACTGAAAGGAATTGAGAATTGAGCCAATTGGAGCTGTGGTCATTCGGCCATCCTGATTGGGTGTTTTGAGCCAATCAGATCATCTGATGCGACTTGAGCCAATCAGACAGCAACAGACACATGAGTCATCACCAGCATATAAGCTTGGTGCTCCATAGGTCCGGTCCTTCTCTCTCTCAATTTGGAGCTCCCAATAAAGTGTGCTTGAGAAGAATCCTGTTGTCGCCGTTCTTCCTGCGATGGACGGGCGCGACACCGAACTAGCTTATTTCACACAGCACAGAGTTCGGCAATGAAGATGTTTGTTTTCTAAACAAACTACTTTAGAAATGAAGCGAATCTACTAAGTTGTACATCCTGTTACATTACACAAAGAAGCAAAGGTTGAACTTGCTGCACTCACACTTTTTCGTAGGAAAGCAACTGATTCCTGGAACCAAACTAGCTTATTTCACACAGTACAGTGATCGGGAAAGGAGATGTTTGTTTTCTAAACAATCTATTTTTGAAAGCAGTCGAAACTACTTACTTGTACATCTTGGTAGATTACACAAACTAGGAAAGTTTGAACTTGCTGCACTCAACCTTCTTCGTAGGGAAAGCAACTGACTCAAGAACCGAACTAGCTTATTTTACACAGTACAATGTTCGCAATGATTATGTTTGTTTTCTCAACAATCTACTTTACAAATGAGGCAAATCTACTAAGTTGTACATCTTTTTACATTACATTAACAAGGAAAGTTTGAACTTGCTGCACTCAACCATCTTCGTTGAAAAGAAATTGATTCCTAGAACCGAAATAGCTTACTTCACATAGTACAGTGTTGGGTAATAAAGATGTTTGTTTTCTCAACAAACTACTTTACAAATGAGGCGAATCTACTAAGTAGTACATCTTTTTAGATTACATTAACAAGGAAAGTTTGAACTTGGTGCACTCAACCATCTTCGTAGAAAAGAAACAGATTCCTAGAACCGAACTAGCTTATTTCACACAGTACAGTCTTCAGCAATGAAGATGTTTGTTTTCTAAACAAACTACTTTAGAAATGAAGCAAATCTACTAACTTGTACATCTTATTAGATTACCCAAAGTAGGAAAGTTTGAACTTGCTGCCCTCAACCTTCATTAGGAAAGCAACTGATTCCTAAAACCGAACTAGCTTATTTCACACAGTACATGGTTCGGGAATGAAGATGTTTGTTTTCTAAACAAACTACTGTAGAAATGAGGCGAATCTACTAACTTTACATCTTGTTAGATTACACAAACTAGGAAAGTTTGAACTTGCTGCACTCAACCTTCTTCGTAGGAATGCAACTGATTCCTAGAACCGAACTAGCTTATTTCACACAGTACAATGTTAGGCAATGAAGATGTTTGTTTACTCAACAAACTACTTTACAAATGAGGTGAATCTACTACATTGTACATATTTTTAGATTACACTAACAAGCAAAGTTTGAACTTGCTGCACTAAACAATCTTTGTCAAAAAGAAACTGATTCCTAGGACCGTAGCTTACAAAACACAGTACAGTGTTGGGCAATGAATATGTTTGTTTACTAAACAAAGTAGTTTAGAAATGAAGCGAAACTTGTAATTTGTACATCTTGTTAGCTTACACACACAAGGAAAGATTGAACTTGCTGTACTCAAGCTTCGTCATAGCAAAGCAACTGATTCCTAGAACCGTACTAGCTTATTACACAGTACAGTGTTCGGGAATGAAGATGTTTGTTTTATAAACAACCTACCGTAGAAATGAGGCCAATCTACTAAGTTGTACATCTTTTACATTACATTAACAAGGAAAGTTTGAACTTGCTGCACTCAACCTTCTTCGTAGGAAAGCAAGTGATTCCTAGAACTGAAGTGGTTAATTTCACACAGTACAGTCTTGGGTAATGAAGATGTTTGTTTTCTAAACAACGTACTTTTGAAATGAGGCGAATCTACTAAGTTGTACATCTTTTAGATTACATTAACAAAGAACGTTTGAACTTGCTGAACTGAATCATCTTCTTGAAAAGAAACTGATTTCTAGAACCGAAATAACTTACTTCACACAATACAGTGTTGGGCAATAAAGATGTTTGTTTTCTCAACAAACTACTTTACAAATGAGGCGAATGCACTAAGTGGTACATCTTTTTAGATTATATTAACAAGGAAAGTTTGAACTTGCTGCACTCAACCATCTTCTTCAAAAAGAAACTGAATCCTAGAACCGAACTAGCTTATTTCACACAGAACAGTGTTGGGCAATGAATTTGTTAGTTTTCTAAACAAAGTAGTTTAGAAATGAAGCATAACTTGTAATTTGTACATCATGTTAGCTTAAAAAAATATGGAAAGTTTGACCTTGCTGTACTCAACCTTCTTTGTAGGAAATCACCTGATTAGTAGAACCGAATTAGCTTATTTCACATATTGCAGTGTTCAGGAATGAAGATGTTTGTCTTCTAAACAACCTAGTGTAGTAATGAGGCCAATCTACTAAGTTGCATGTCTTTTGTAGATTACATTAACAAGGAAAGTTTGAACTTGCTGCACTAAACCTTCTTCATAGGAAAGCAACTGATTCTTAGAACCGAAGTAGCTTATTTCACACAGTACAGTGTTAGGCAATGAAGATGTTTGTTTTCTAAACAAACTGCTTTAGAAATGAAGCAAATCTACTGAGTTTTACATCCTGTTACATTACACAAACAAGATAAGTTTGAACTTGCTGCACTCAACCATCTTCATAGAGAAGAAACTGATTCCTATAACCGAACTAGCATATTTCACACAGTACCGTGTTCGGCAATGAAGATGTTTGTTTTCTAAACAAACTACTTTAGAAATGAGATGAATCTACTAACTAGTACATCTTGTTAGATTACAGAAACTAGGAAAGTTTGAACTTGCTGCACTCAACCTACTTTGTAGGAAAGCAACTGATTCTTAGAACCGAACTAGCTTATTTCACACAGTACAATTCTAGGCAATGAAGATGTTTGTTTTCTCAACAAACTACTTTACAAATGAGGCGAATCTACTAACTTGGACATCTTTTTAGATTACATTAACAAGGAAAGTTTGAACTTGCTGCACTCAACCATCTCCGTCGCAAAGAAACTGATTCTTAGAACCGAACTAGTTTACTTCACACAGAACGTTGTTTTGCAATGATTATGTTTGTTTTATAAACTAAGTAGTTTAGAAATGAAGCGAAACTTGTAATTTGTACATCTTTTTAGCTTACATAAAGAAGGAAAGTTTGAACTTGCTGCACTCAACCTTCCTCATCGGGAAACCAAGTGATTCCTACAAACCAACTAGCTTATTTCACATAGCACAGTGCTCGGTAATGAAGATGTTTCTTTTCTAAACAAACTACTTTAGAAATGAGGCCAATCTACTAATTTGTACATCTTTTTATATTACATTAACAAGGAAAGTTCGAAGTTGCTGCACTCAACCTTCTTCGTAAGAAAGCAACTGATTCCTAGAAACTAACTAGCTTATTTCACACATTGCAGAGTTCGGCAATGAAGACGTTTGTTTTCTGAACAAGCTGTTTTAGAAATGACTGAATCTACTAAGTTGTACATCCTGTTACATTACCCAAACAAGGAAAGTTTGAACTTCCTCCACTCAACATTTTTCGTAGGAAAGCATCTGATTCCTAGAACTGAACTACCTTATTTCACACAGTACAGTGTTCGGCAATGAAGATGTTTGTTTTCTAAACAAACTACATTAGAAATGAACCGAATCTACTGCGTTGTACATCCTGTTACATTGCACAAACAAGGAGAGTTTGAACTTGCTGTACTCAACCTTCTTTGTAGTAAAGCAACTGATTCCTGGAACCAAAATAGCTTATTTCACACAGTACAGTGTTCGGGAATGAAGATGTTTGTTTTCTAAACAAACTACTTTAGAAATGAGGCGAATCTACTAAATTGTACATGTTGTTAGATTACACAAACTAGGAAAGTTTGAACTTGCTGCACTCAACATTCTTCGTAGGAAAGTAACTGATTCCTAGAACCTAACTAGCTTATTTCAAACAGTACAATGTTCGATAATGAAGATGTTTGTTTTCTCAACAAACTACTTAACAAATGAGGTGAATCTACTAATTTGTACATCTTTTTAGATTACATTAACAAGGAAAGTTTGAACTTGCTGCACTCAACCATCTTCGTTGAAAAGAAACTGATTCCGAGAAACCAACTACCCTATTTCACACAGTACAGTGTTGGGTAATGAATATGTTTGTTTACTAAACAAACTAGTTTAGAAATGAAGCCAAACTTGTAATTTGTACATATTGTTAGCTTACACAAAGAAGGAAAGATTGAACTTGCTGTACTCAACCTTCATCGTAGGAAGGCAACTGATTCCTAGAACCGAACTAGCTTATTTCACACATTATAATGTTCGGCAATGAAGATGTTTTCTCAACAAACAACTTTACATATGAGGTGAATGTACTAAGTTGTCCACCTTTTTAGATTACATTAACAAGGAAACTTTGAACTTGCTGCACTAAACCATCTTCGTCGAAAAGAAACTGATTCCTGGAACCCATATAGCTTACTTCACACAGTACAGTGTTCGGCAATGAATATGTTTGTTTTCTAAACAGAGTAGTTTATGAATTAAACGAAACTTGTAACTTGTACATCTTGTTTGCTTACACAAACAAGGAAAGTTTGACCTTGCTGGACTCAACCTTCTTCGTAGGAAAGCAAGTGATTCCTAGAACCAAACTAGCTTATTTCACACAGTACGGTGTTTGGGAATGAAGATTTTTGTTTTTTAAATAACCTAATGTAGAAATGAGGCCAATCTACAAAGTTATACATCTTTTTAGATTACATTAACAAGGAAAGTTAGAACTTGCTGCACTCTACCATCTTCATCCAAAAGAAACTCATTACTAGAACGAACTAGCTTACTTCACACAGTACAGTGTTCGACAATGAAGATGTTTGTTTTCTTAACAAACTACTTTAGAAATGAAGCGAATATACTAAGTTGTACATCCTGTTACATTACACAAACAAGGAAATTTTGAACTTACTGCACTCAACCTTCTTCGTAGGAAAGCAACTGATTCCTAGAACCGAACTAGCTTATTTCACACAGCACCGTGTTCAGCAATGAAGATGTTTGTTTTCTAAACAAACTACTTTAGAAATGAAGCGAAACTACTAAGTTGTATATCCTGTGCCATTTCACAAACAAGAAAAGATTGAATGGGCTGCACTCAATCATCTTCGTAGGAAAGCAACTGATTTCTAGAACCAAACTAGCTTATTTCACACAGTACAGGTTTTGGCAATGAAGATGTTTGTTTTGTAAACAAACTACTTTAGAAATGAGATGATTCTACTAACTTTTACATCTTGTTAGGTTACACAAACTAGGAAAGGTTGAACTTGCTTCACTCAACTTTTTTTGTAGGAAAGCAGCTGATTCCTGGAACCGAAACAACTTACTTCACAGAATACAGTATTGGGGATTGTTGGTGTTTTTTTTTCTAAACATGGTCGTTTAGAAATGAAGTGAAACTTGTAAGCAGTAAATCTTGCTAGCTTACACAAACAAGGAAAGAGTGAACTTCCTGTACTCAAACTTCTTTGTAGGAAAGCAACTGATTCCTAGAACTGATGTAGCTTATTTCACACAGTACAGTGTTCGGGAATGAAAATGTTTGTTTTCTCAACAACCTACTGTAGAAATGAGGCCAATCTACTAAGTTGTACATCTTTATAGATTACATTAAAAGGAAAGTTTGAACTTGTTGCACTCAACCTTCTTCATTTTAAAGCAAGTGATTCCTAGAAACGAACTAGCTTATTTCACATAGTACAGTATTTGGTAATGAAGATGTTTGTTTTCTAAACAAACTACTTTTACAAATGCGGCCAATCTACTAATTTGTACATCTTTTTAGATTACATTAACAGGGAAAGTTTGAACTTGGTGCACTCAACCATCTTCGTGGAAAAGAAACTGATTCCTAGAACTGAACTAGCTTACTTTACACAGTACAGTGTTCGGCAATGAAGATGTTTGTTTTCTAAACAAACTACTTTAGAAATAAAGCGAATCTACAAAGTTGTACATCCTGTTACATTACACAAACAAGGAAAGTTTGAACTTGGTGCACTCAACCTTCTTCGTAGGAAAGCAACTGACTCCTAGAACTGAACAAGCTTATTTCACACAGTACAGTGTTGGGCAATGAAGATGTTTGTTTTCTAAACAAACTACTTTAGAAATGAAGCGAATCTACTAAGTTGTACATCCTGTTACATTACACAAACAAGGAAAGTTTGAACTTGCTGCACTCAACCATCGTCGTAGGAAAGCAACTGATTCCTACAACCGAACTAGCTTATTTCACACAGTACAGTCTTCGGCACTGAAGATGTTTGTTTTAAACAAACTACTTTAGAAATGAAGCGAATCTACTAAGTTGTACATCCTGTTACATTACACAAAAAAAGGAAAGTTTGAACTTGCTGCACTCCACCTTCTTCATAGGAAAGCAACTGATTCCTAGAACCGATCTAGCTTATTTCACACAGTACAGGGTGTGGGAATGAAGATGTTTGTTTTCTAAATAAAATACTTTAGAAATGAGGCGATTCTACTAACTTTTACATCTTGTTAGATTACACAAACTAGAAAAGCTTGAACTTGCTGCACTCAACCTTCTTCGTCGAAAAGAAACTGATTCTTATAACCGAACTAGCTTACTTCACACATTACAGTTTTGGGCAATGAATATGTTTGTTTACTAAACAAAGTAGTTTAGAAATGACGTGAAACTTGTAATTTGTACATCTTGTTAGCTTACACAAACAAGGAAAGATTGAACTTGCTGTACTCAACCATCTTCGTAGGAAAGCAACTGATTCCTAGAAGTGAACTAGCTTATTTCACACAGTACAGTGTTCAGGATTGAAGATGTTTGTTTTCTAAACCACCTACTGTAGAAATGAGGCCAATCTACTAAGTTGTACATCTTTATAGATTCCATTAACAAGGAAAGTTTGATCTCTCTGCACTCAACCATCTTCGTCGAAACGATACTGATTCCTGGAATCGAACAAGCTTACTTTACACAGTACAGTGTTTCCAATGAATATGTTTGTTTTCTAAAAAAAGTAGTTTAGAAATGAAGCGAAACTTGTAATTTGTACATTTTGTTAGATTACATAAACAAGGAAACTTTTAACTTGCTGTACTCAACCTTCTTCGTAGGAAACAAGTGAATCCTAGAACCGAACTAGCTCATTTCACAAAGTACAGTGTTCAGTAATGAAGATGTTTGTTTTCTAAACAAACTACTTTAGAAATGAGGCGAATCTACTAAGTTGTACATCTTTTTAGATCACATTAACAAGGAAAGTTTGAACTTGCTGCACTGAACCATCTTCGTCGAAAAGAAACTGATTCCTAGAACCGAACTAGCTTACTTCACACAGTACAGTGTTTAGAATTGAAGATGTTTGTTTTCTAAACAAACTACCTTAGAAATGAAGCGAATCTACTAAGTTGTACATACTGTTACATTACACAAACAAGGAAAGTTTGAACTTGCTGCACTGAACCTTCTTCCTAGGAGCAACTGATTCCTAGAACCAAACTAGCTTATTTCACACAGCATAGTGTTCGGCAATGAAGACATTTTTTTTCTAAACAAACTACTTTAGAAATGAAGTGAATCTACTAAGTTGTATACCCTGTGACATTACACAAATAAGAAGATTTTGAAGTTGCTGCACTCAACCATCGTAGTAGGAAAGCAACTGAATCCTAGAAGCGAACTACCTTATTTCACACAGTACAGTGTTCGGCACTGAAGATGTTTGTTTTAAACAAACTACTTTAGAAATGAAACGAATCTACTAAATTGTACATCCTGTTACATTACACATAGAAGGAAAGTTTGGACTTGCTGCCCTCCACGTTCTTCGTAGGAAAGCAACTGATTTTTAGAACCGAACTAGCTTATTTCATACAGTACAGTGTTCGGGAATGAAAGTGTTTGTTTTCTCAACAACCTACTGTAGAAATGAGGCCAATCTACTAAGTTGTACATCTTTTTAGTTTACATTAAAAAGGAAAGTTTGAACTTGCTGCACTCAACCTTCTTCGTTTTAAAGCAAGTGATTTCGAGAAGAGAACTAGCTTATTTCACATAGTACAGAGTTTGGTAATGAAGATGTTTGTTTTCTGAATAAACTACTTTTACAAATGAGGCCAATCTACTAATTTGTACATATTTTTAGATTACATTAACAAGGAAAGTTTGAGCTTACTGTACTCAACCATCTTCGTGGAAAAGAAACTGATTCCTAGAACCGAACAAGCTTACTTCACACAGTACAGTGTTCGGCAATGAAGATGTTTGTTTTCTAAACAAACTACTTTAGAAATAAAGCGAATCTACTAAGTTCTACATCCTGTTACATTACACAAACAAGGAAAGTTTGAACTTGGTGCACTCAACCTTCTTCGTAGGAAAGCAACTGATTCATAGAAATGAACTAGCTTATTTCACACAGTACAGTGTTGGGCAATGAAGATGTTTGTTTTAAACAAACTACTTTAGTAATGAAGCGAATCTACTAAGTTGTACATCCTGTTACATTACATAAAGAAGGAAAGTTTGAATTTGCTGCACTCCACCTTCTTCGTAGGAAAGCAACTAATTCCTAGAATCGAACTACCTTATTGCACACAGTTCAGGGTTTGGTAATGAAGATGTTTGGTTTCTAAAGATACTAGTTTAGAAATGAGGCGAATCTAATAATTGTACATCTTGTTAGATTACACAAAGTAGGAAAGTTTGAACTTGCTGCACTCAACCTTGTTCGTAAACAAACTAATTCCTAGAACCGAACTAGCTTATTTCACACAGTACAATGTTAGGCAATAAAGATGTTTGTTTTCTCAACAAACGACTTTACAAGTGAGGCGAATCTACTCAGTTGTACATTTTTTTAGATTACATTAACAAGGAACGTTTGAACTTGCTGAACTCAACCATCTTCGTCGAAAAGAAACTGATTCCTAGAACCGAACTAGCTTATTTCACACAGTACAATGTTCGGCAATGAAGATGTTTGTGTTCTCAACAAACTACTTTACAAATGAGACAAATCCACTATGTTGTACATCTTTTTAGATTACATTAACAAGGAAATGTTGAACTTGCTGCACTCAACCATCTTCGTTCAAAAGAAACTGATTCACAGAACCGAACTAGCTAATTGAAAACAGTACAGTGTAGGGCAATGAATATGTTTGTTTTCTAAACAAAGTAATTTGTATATCTTGTTCGATTACACAAACAAGGAAAGTTTGAACTTGCTACACTCAATCATCTTGGTAGAAAAGCAAATGATTCCTAGAACCGAACTGGCTAATTTCAGGCAGTACAGTGTTCGGCAATGAAGTTGTTTGTTTTTTAAAAAAACCTACTGTAGCAATGAGGCCAATCTACTAAGTTGTACATCTTTTTAGATTACATTAATAAGGAAAGTTTGATCTTGCTGCACTCAACCTTCAACTTAGGAAAGCAACTGATTCCTAGAACTGAAATAGGTAATTTGACATAGGACAGTGTTTGGCACTGAAGATGTTTATTTTTTAAACAAACTACTTTGGAAATGATCCGAATCTACTAAGTTGTACATCCTGTTACATTACACAAACAAGGAAAGTTTGAACTTGCTGCAATCAACCTTCTTCGTAGGAAAGCAATTGATTCCTAGAACCAAACAGATTATTTGACACAGTACAGGGTTCGTAATGAAGATGTTTGGTTTTTAAACAAACTACTTTAGAAATGCTGCGAATCTACTAAGTTGTACAACTTTTTGGATTACATTAACAAGGAAAGGTTCAATTTGCTGCACTCAACCATCTTCGTAGAAAAGAAATTGATTCCTAGAACCGAATTAACTTATTTCACACAGTACAGTGTTCGGCAATGAAGATGTTTGTTTACTAAACAAACTACTTTGGAAATGAAGCGAATCTACTAAGTTTTACATCTTGTTACATTACAGAAACAAGGACAGTTTGAACTTGCTGCACTAACCCTTCTTTGCAGTAAAGCAACAGATTCCTAGAACCGAACTAGCTTCTTTCACACAGTACAGGGTTCAGGAATGAAGATGTTTGTTTTCTAAACAAACTACTTTAGAAATAAGGTGAATCTCCTGACTTGTACGTCTTGTTAGATTACACAAACTAGGAAATTTTGGACTTGCTGCACTCAACCTTCTTTGTAGGAAAGCAACTGATTCCTGGAACCGAAACAACTTACTTCACACAATACAGTATTTGGGATTGATGGTGTTTGTTTTCTAAACAAGGTAGTTTAGAAATGAAGTGAAACTTGTAAGTAGTACATCTACTTAGTTTGCAGAAACAAGGAAAGTTTGAACTTGCTGCACTCAACCTTCTTTGTAGGAAAGCAACTGATTCCTAGAACCGAAATAGCTTATTTCACATAGTTCAGTGTTCGGGAATAAGGTGTTTGTTTTCTAAAAAAAGTACTTCAGAAATGAAGCGAATCTACTAACTTGTACATCTTTTTAGATTACATTAACAAGGAAAGTTTGATTTTGCTGCACTCAACCTTCTTCGTAGGAAAGCAGCTGATTCCTAGAACCGAACTAGCTTATTTCACACAGTACAGTATTCGGCAATGAAGATGTTTGTTTTTTAAACAACCTACTGTAGAAATGAAGCCAATCTACTAAGTTGTACATCTTTTTAGATTACATTAACTAGGAAAGTTTGAAATTCCTGCACTCAAACTTCTTCGTAGGAAAGCAACTGATTCCTAGAAACGAAACAACTTTTTCACACAATACAGCATTTGGGATTGATGGTGTTTGTTTTGTAAACAAGTTGGTTTAGAAATGAAGAGAATCTTGTAAGTTGTATATCTTGTTACATTACACAAACAAGGAAAGTTTGGACTTGCAACACTCAACCTTCTTCGTAGAAAAGCAACTGATTCCTAGAACTGAAATAGCTAATTTCACACAGTACAGTGTTTGGCACTGAAGATGTCTGTTTTCTAAACAAACTAGTTTAGAAATGACACGAATCTACTAAGTTGTCCATCTTTTTAGATTACATTAACAAGAAAGTTTGATCTTGCTGCACTCAACCTTCTTTGGAGGAAAGCAACTGATTCCTAGAACCGAACTAGCTTCTTTCACACAGTACAGTGTTCAGTTGATGAAGATGTTTGTTTTCTAAACAAACTACTTTAGAAATGAAGCAAATCTACTAAGCTGTACATCTTGTTAGATTACACAAACTAGGAAAGTTTGATCTTGCTGCACTGAACCTTCTTTGTAGGAGAGCAACTGATTCCTAGAACCGAACTAGCTCATTTCATACAGTAACGTGTTCGGCAATGAAGATGTTTGTGTTCTAAACAAACTACTTTAGAAATAAAGCAAATCTACTAAGTTGTACATCTTTTTAGATTACAATAACAAGGAAAGTTTGATCTTGCTGCACTCAACCTTCTTCGTAGGAAAGCAACTGATTCCTAGAACCAAACTAGCTTATTTCACACAGTAGTGTGTTTGGCATGAAGAAATGTTTTTTTCTAAACAACCTAGTTTAGAAAAGAGGCCAATCTACTAATTTGTACATCTTTTACATTACATTAACAAGGAAAGTTTGAACTTGCTGCACTCAACCTAATTCGTAGGAAAGAAAGTGATTCCTAGAACTGAACTAGCTTATTTTACATAGTACAGTGTTCAGTAATGAAGATGTTTGTTTTCTAAAGAAACTACTTTAGAAATGAAGCAAAACTACTAAGTTGTACATCTTTTTAGATTACATTAACAAGGAAAGTTTGAACTTGCTGCACTCAACTATCTTCCATGAAAGGAAACTGATTTCTAGAACCGAATTAACTTCTTTCACAAAGTACAGTGTTGGGCAATGAATATGTTTGTTTACTAAACAAAGTAGTTTAGAAATGAAGCGAAACTTGTAATTTGTAAATCTTCTTAGATTACACAAACAAGGAAAGTTTGAACTTGCTGCACTCAACCTTCTATGGAGGAAAGCAAGTGATTCCTAGAACCGAATTAGCTTATTTCACATAGTACAGTGTTCGGGAATGACGATGTTTGTTTTCTATACAAACTACTTGACAAATGAGACGAATCTACTAACTTGTACATCTTATTAGATTACTCAAACTAGGAAAGTTTGAACTTGCTGCACTCAACCTTCTTCATAGGAAAGCAACTGATTCCTAGAACCGAACTAGCTTATTTCACACAGTACAGTGTTTGGCAATGAAGATGTTTGTTTTCTGAACAAACTACTTTACAAATGAGGCGAATCTACTAAGTTGTACATCTTTTTAGATTACATTAACAAGGAAAGTTTGAACTTGCTGCACTCAACCTTCTTTGTCGAAAAGAAACTGATTCTTAGAACCGAACTAGATTACTTCACACAGTTCAGTGTTGGGCAATGAATATGTTGGTTTACTAAACAAAGTAGTTTAGAAATGAAGTGAACCTTGTAATTTGTACATCTTGTTAGCTTACACAAATAAGGAAAGATTGAACTTGCTCTAGTCAACCTTCTTCGTAGGAAAGCAACTGATTCCTAGAACCGAACTAGTTTATTACAGAGTACAGTGTTCGGTAATGAAGAATTTTGTTTTCTAAACAAACTACTTTAGAAATGAAGCGAAACTACTAAGTTCTACATCTTTTTCGATTACATTAACAAGGAAAGTTTGAACTTGCTGCACTCAACCATCTTCGAAGAAAGGAAACTGATTCCCAGAACGGAATTAACTTATTTCACACAGTACAGTGTTGGGCAATGTATATGTTTGTTTTCTAAACAAAGTAGTTTAGAAATGAAGCGAAACTTGCAATTTGTACATCTTCTATTACACAAACAAGGAAAGTTTGAACTTGCTGCACTCAATCTTCTTCGTAGGAAAGCAAGTGATTCCTAGAACTGAACTAGCTTATTTCACACAGTACAGTGTTCGGGAATGAAGATGTTTGTTTTCTAAACAAACTACTTTACAAATGAGACGAATCTACTAACTTGTACATCTTGATAGATTACACAAACTAGGAAAGTTTGAAATTGCTGCACTCAACCTTCTTCGTAGGAAAGCAACTGATTCCTAGAACCAAACTAGCTTATTTCACACAGTAGAATGTTCGGCAATGAAGATGTTTGTTTTCTCAACGAAGTACTTTATAAATGAGGCGAATCTACTAAGTTAATCTTGTTACTCATCTTCTTGTTAGATTACATTAACTAGGAAAGTTTGAACTTGCTGCACTCAACCTTCTTCATAGGAAAGCAACTGATTCCTAGAACCGAACTAGCTTCTTTCAGACAGTACCATGTTGGCAATGAAGATGTTTGTTTTTAAACAACCTACTTTAGAAATGAGGCCAATCTACTAAGTTGTATATCTTTTTACATTACATTAACAAGGAAAGTTTTGACTTGCTGCACTCAACCTTCTTTGTAGGAAAGCAACTGATTCCTAGAACCAAATAGCTTATTTCACACAGTACAGTGTTCGGGAATGAAGATGTTTGTTTTCTAAACAAACTACTTTAGAAATGAGACGGATCTACTAACTTGTACATCTTGTTAGATTACACAAACTAGGAAAGTTTGAACTTGCTGCACTCAACCTTCTTCGTAGAAAAGCAACTGATTCCTAGAACCGAACTAGCTTATTTCACATAGTACAGTGTTCGGTAATGAAGATGTTTGTTTTCTAAACAAACTACTTTAGAAATGAGGCGAATCTACTAAGTTGTGCATCTTTTAGATTACATTAACAAGGAAAGTTTGAACTTGCTGCACTCAACCTTCTTTGTAGGAAAGCAACTGATTCCTAGAACCGAATTAGCTTATTTCACACAGTACAATGTTTGGTAATGAAGATGTTTGTTTTCTCAACAAACTACTTTACAAATGAGGCGAATCTACTAACTTGGACATCTTTTAGATTACATTAACAAGGAAAGTTTGAACTTGCTGCACTCAACCATCTTTGTAGAAAAGGAAACTGATTCCTAGAACTGAATTAGCTTATTTCACACAGTACAATGTTCAGCTATGAAGATGTTTGTTTTCTAAACAAACTACTTTACAAATGAGGCGAATCTACTAACTTGGACATCGTTTTAGATTACACTAACAAGGAAAGTTATACTTGCTAAACTCAACCATGTCCATAGAAAGGAAACTGATTCCTAGAACCGAATTAACTTATTTCACACAGTACAGTGTTCGGTACTGAAGATGTTTGTTTTCTAAAGAAACTACTTTAGAAATGAGGCAAATCTACTAACTTGTACATCTTGTTAGATTACACAAACTAGGAAAGTTTCAACTTGCTGCACTCAACCTTCTTCTTAGGAAAGCAAGTGATTCCTAGAACTGGACTAGCTTATTTCACACATTACAATGTTCGGCAGTGATGATGTTAGTTTACTAAGCAAACTACTTTGGAAGTGAAGCGAATCTACTAACTTTTACATCTTGTTAGATTACACAAACTAGGAAAGTTTGAACTTGCTGCACTCAACTTTCTTCGTAGGAAGGGAAGTGATTCCTAGAACCGAACTAGCTTATTTCAAATAGTATAGTGTTTGGTCATGAAGATGTTTGTTTTCTAAACAAACTACTTTAGAAATGAGGCGAATCCACTAAGTTGTACATCTTTTTGGATTACATTAACAAGGAAAGTTTGAACTTCCTGCACTCAACCTTCTTTGTAGGAAAGCAACTGATTCCTAGAACCGAATTAGCTTATTTCACACAGTACAATGTTCGGTAATGAAGATTTTTGTTTTCTCAACAAACTACTTCACAAATGAGGCGAATTTACTATCTTGGACATCTTTTTAGATTACATTAACAAGGAAAGTTTGAACTTACTGCACTCAACCATCTTCGTAGAAAGGAAAACGATTCCTAGAACCAAATTAACTTATTTCACACAGTACAGTGTTCGGTACTGAAGATGTTTCTTATCTAAAGAAACTACTTTAGAAATGAGGCGAATCTACTAACTTGTATATCTTGTTAGATTACACAAACTAGGAAAGTTTGAACTTGCTGCACTTAACCTTCTTCGTAGGAAAGCATGTGATTCCTCGAACCGAACAAGCTAATTTTATATAGTACACTGTTTCTGTAAGGAAGATGTTTGTTTTCTAAACAAACTACTTTAGAAATTAGGCGAATCTACTAAGTTGGACATCTTTTTAGATTACATTAACAAGGAAAGTTTGAACTTGCTGCACTCAACCATCTTTGTAGAAAGGAAAACTGATTCCTAGAACCAAATTAACTTATTTCACACAGTACAGTGTTTGGTAATGAAGATGTTTGTTTTCTAAACAAACTACTTTAGAAATGAGTCGAATCTACTAACTTGTACATCTTGTTAGATTACACAAACTAGGAAAGTTTGAACTTGCTGCACTCAACCTTCTTCGTAGGAAAGCATGTGATTCCTAGAACCGAACTAGCTAATTTTATACAGTACAGTGTTTCTGTAATGAAGATGTTTGTTTTCTAAACAAACTACTTTAGAAATGAGGCGAATCTACTAAGTTGGACATCTTTTTAGATTACATTAACAAGGAAAGTTTGAACTTGCTGCACTCAACCTTCTATGTCAGAAAGCAACTGATTCCTAGAACTGAATTAGCTTATTTCACACAGTACAATGTTTGGAAATGAAGATGTTTGTTTTCTCAAAAAACTACTTTACAAATGAGGCGAATCTACTACCTTAGACATCTTGTTAGATTACACAAACTAGGATAGTCTCAACTTGCTGCACTCAACCTTCTTCGTAGGAAAGCAAGTGATTCCTAAAACCGAACTAGTTTATTTCACATAGTATAGTGTGCGGTAATGAAGATGCTTGTTTTGTAAACAAACTACTTTAGAAATGAGGCCAATCTACTAAGTTGTTCATCTTGTTAGATTACATTAAACTAAGAAAGTTTGAACTTACTGCACTCAACCTTCTTTGTAGAAAAGAAACTGATTCCTAGAACCGAATTAACTTATTTCACACAGTACAATGTTTGGCAATGAAGATGTTTGTTTTCTAAAGAAACTACTTTACAAATGAGGCGAAACTACTAACTTGTACATCTTGTTAGTTTACACAAACTAGGAAAGTTTGAACTTGCTGCACTCAACCTTCTTCGTAGGAAAGCAACTGATTCCTAGAACCGAACTACCTTATTTCACACAGTACAGTGTTTGGGAATGAAGATGTTTGTTTTCTAAACAAACTACTTTAGAAATGAGGCGAATCTACTAAGTTGTACATCTTTTTAGATTACATTAACAAGGAAAGTTTGAACTTGCTGCACTCAACCATCTTTGTAGGAAAGCAACTGATTCCTAGAACAGAATGAGCTTATTTCACACAGTACAGTGTTCGGCAATGAAGATGTTTGTTTTTTAAACAAACTACTTTACAAATGAGGCGAATCTACTAACTTGTACAGATTTTTAGATTACATTAACAAGGAAAGTTTGAACTTGCTGCACTCAACCATCTTCGTAGAATGGAAACTGATTCCTAGAACCAAATTAGCTTATTTCACACCATACAGTGTTCAGGAATGAAGATGTTTGTTTTCTAAACAAACTACTTTAGAAATGAAGCAAATCTACTGAGTTGGATATCTTGTTACATTACACAAACAAGGAAAGTTTGAACTTGCTGCACTCAACCTTCTTCATAGAAAAGCAACTGATTCCTGGAACCGAACTAACTTATTTCAGACAGTACAGTGATCGGCAATGAAGATGTTTGTTTTCTCAACAAACTACTTTACAAATGAGGCGAATCTACTAACTTGGACATCTTTTTAGATTACATTAAAAAGGAAAGTTTGAACTTGCTGCACTCAACCTTCTTTGTAGGAAAGCAACTGATTCCTAGAACTGAATTAGCTGATTTCAGACAGTACAATGTTCGGCAATGAAGATGTTTGTTTTGTCAACAAACTACTTTACAAATGAGGCATATCTACTAACTTGGACATCTTGTTACATTATACATACTAGGAAAGTTTGAACTTGCTGCACTCAACCTTCTTCATAGGAAAGCATGTGATTCTGAGAACCAAACTAGCTTATTTTACATAGTACAGTGTTCAGTAGTGAAGATGTTTGTTTTCTAAACAAACTACTTTAGAAATGAGACAAATCTACTAAGTTGTGCATCTTTTTGATTACATTAACAAGGAAAGTTTGAACTTGCTGCACTCAACCTTCTTTGTTAGGTAAGCAACTGATTCCTAGAACCGAATTAGCTTATTTCACACAGTACAGTGTTCGGTAGTGAAGATGTTTGTTTTCTAAAGAAACTACTTTAGAAATGAGGTGAATCTACTAACTTGTACATCTTGTTAGATTACACAAACTAGGAAAGTTTGAACTTGCTGCACTCAACCTTCTTGGTAGAAAAACTGATTCCTAGAACCAAACTAACTTATTTCACACAGTATAGTGTTCAGTACTGAAGATGTTTGTTTTCTAAAGAAAACTACTTTAGAAATGAGGCGAATCTACTAACTTGTACATCTTGTTATATTACACAAACTAGGAAAGTTTGAACTTGCTGCACTCAACCTTCTTCGTAGAAAAGCAACTGATTCCTAGAACCGAATTAACTTATTTCACACAGTACAGTGTTTGGTAATGAAGATGTTTGTTTTCTAAACAAACTACTTTAGAAATGAGGCCAATCTACTAATTTGTACATCTTTTAGATTACATTAACAAGGAAAGTTTGAACTTGCTGCACTCAACCTTCTTTGTAGGAAAGCAAGTGATTCCTAGAACCGAATTAGCTTATTTCACACAGTACAATGTTCAGTAATGAAGATGTTTCTTTTCTCAACAAACTACATTACAAATGAGGTGAATCTACTAACTTGGACATCTTTTTGGATTACATTAACAAGGAAAGTTTGAACTTGCTGCACTCAACCTTCTTTATATGAAAGCAAGTGATTCCTAGAACCGAACTAGTTTATTTCACATAGTATACTGTTCGGTAATGAAGATGTTTGTTTTCTAAACAAACTACTTTAGAAATGAGGCGAATCTACTAGGTTGTACATCTTTTTAGATTACATTAACAGGAAAAGTTTCAACTTGCTGCACTCAACCTTCTTTGTAGGAAAGCAACTGATTACTAGAACTAAATTAACTTATTTCAAACAGCACAGTGTTCAGTACTGAAGATGTTTGTTTTCTAAAGAAACTACTTTAGAAATGAGGCGAATCGACTAATAGTACATCTTGTTAGATTACACAAACTAGGAAAGTTTCAACTTGCTGCACTCAACCTTCTTCGTAGAAAGGAAACTGATTCCTAGAACCGAATTAACTTATTTCACACAGTACAGTGTTCAGTACTGAAGATGTTTGTTTTCTAAAGAAACTACTTTAGAAATGAGGCAAATCTACTAACTTGTACATCTTTTTAGATTACATTAACAAGGAAAGTTTGAACTTGCTGCACTCAACCTTCTTTGTAGGAAAGGAAACTGATTCCTAGAACCGAATTAGCTTATTTCACACAGTACAATGTTCAGCAATGAAGATGTTTGTTTTCTCAACAAACTACTTTACAAATGAGGCGAATCTACTAACTTGGACATCTTTTTAGATTACATTAAACAAGGAAAGTTTGAACTTGCTGCACTCAACCTTCTTTGTAGGAAAGCAACTGATTCCTAGAACCAAACTAGTTTATTTCACACAGTACAGTGTTCGGTAATGAAGATGTTTGTTTTCTAAACAAACTACTTTAGAAATGAGGTGAATCTACTAACTTGTACATGTTTTTAGATTACATTAACAAGGAAAGTTTGAACTTGCTGCACTCAACCTTCTTTGTAGGAAAGCAACTGATTCCTAGAACTAAATTAACTTATTTCACACAGTACAGTGGTCAGTACTGAAGATGTTTGTTTTCTAAACAAACTACTTTAGAAATGAGGCGAATCTACTATCTTGTACATCTTGTTAGATTACACAAACAAGGAAAGTTTGAACTTGCTGCACTCAACCTTCTTTGTAGGAAAGGAAACTGATTCCTAGAACCCAATTAACTTATTTCACACAGTACAGTGTTCAGTAATGAAGATGTTTGTTTTCTAAAGAAACTACTTTAGAAATGAGGCGAATCTACTAACTTGTACATCTTTTTAGATTACATTAACTAGGAAAGTTTTAACTTGTTGCACTCAACCTTCTTTGTAGGAAAGCAAGTGATTCCTAAAACCGAATTAGCTTATTTCAACAGTAGTAGTGTTCGGTAATGAAGATGTTTGTTTTCTCAACAAACTACTTTTAGAAATGAGGCGAATCTATTAACTTGTACATCTTTTTTGGATTACATTAACAAGGAAAGTTTGAACTTGCTGCACTCAACCTTCTTTGTAGGAAAGCAAGTGATTCCTAGAACCGAATTAGCTTATTTCACACAGTACAATGTTCGGCAATGAAGATGTTTGTTTTCTCAAGAAACTACTTTAAAAATGAGGCGAATCTACTAACTTGGACATCTTTTTAGATTACATTAACAAGGAAAGTTTGAACTTGCTGCACTCAACCATCTTCGTAGAAAGGAAACTGATTCCTAGAACCGAATTAACTTATTTCACACAGTACAGTGTTCAGTACTGAAGATGTTTGTTTTCTAAAGAAACTACTTTAGAAATGAGGTGAATCTACTAATTTGTACCTCTTGTTAGATTACACAAACTAGGAAAGTTTGAACTTGCTGCACTCAACCTTCTTCGTAGGAAAGCAAGTGATTCCTAGAACCGAACTAACTTATTTCACATATTACAGTGTTCGGTAATGAAGATGTTTGTTTTCTAAACAAACTACTTTAGAAATGAGGCGAATCTACTAAGTTGTGCATCTTTTTAGAATACATTAACAAGGAAAGATTGAACTTGCTGCACTCAACCTTCTTTGTAGGAAAGCAAGTGATTCCTAGAACCAAATTAGCTTATTTCACACAGTACAATGTTTGGCAATGAAGATGTTTCTTTTCTCAACAAACTACTTTACAAATGAGGCGAATCTACTAACTTGGACATCTTTTTGGATTACATTAACAAGGAACGTTTGAACTTGCTGCACTCAACCTTCGTTGTAGGAAAGCAACTGATTCCTAGAAACGAAATAGCTTATTTCACACAGTACATCGTTCGGGAATGAAGATGTTTGTTTTCTCAAGAAACTACTTTAAAAATGAGGCTAATCTACTAACTTGGACATCTTTTTAGATTACATTAACAAGGAAAGTTTGAACTTGCTGCACTCAACCTTCTTTGTAGAAAGGAAACTGATTCCTAGAACCCAATTAACTTATTTCACACAGTACAGTGTTTGGTATTGAAGATGTTTGTTTTCTAAACAAACTACTTTAGAAATGAGGCGAATCTACTAATTTGTACATCTTGTTAGATTACATTAACAAGCAAAGTTTGAACTTGCTGCACTCAACCTTCTTCATAGAAAGCAACTGATTCCTAGAACCGAATTAACTTATTTCACACAGTACAATGTTCAGTAATGAAGATGTTTCTTTTCTCAAGAAACTACTTTACAAATGAGGCAAATCTACTAACTTGTACATCTTTTAGATTACATTAACAAGGAAAGTTTGAACTTGCTGCACTCAACCTTCTTCGTAGGAAAGCAAGTGATTCCTAGAACCTAACTAGCTTATTTCACATAGTACAGTGTTCGGTAATGAAGATGTTTGTTTTCTAAACAAACTACTTTAGAAATGAGGCGAATCTACTAAGTTGTACATCTTTTTAGATTACATTAACAAGGAAAGTTTGAACTTGCTGCACTCAACCTTCTTTGTAGGAAAGCAACTGATTCCTAGAACAGAATGAGCTTATTTCACACAGTATAATGTTCGGCAATGAAGATGTTTGTTTTCTCAACAAACTACTTTACAAATGAGGCGAATCTACTAACTTGGACATCTTTTTAGATTACATTAACAAGGAAAGTTTGAACTTGCTGCACTCAACCATCTTCGTAGAAAGGAAACTGATTCCTAGAACCAAATTAGCTTATTTCACACAGTACAGTGTTCAGGAATGAAGATGTTTGTTTTCTAAACAAACTACTTTAGAAATGAGGTGAATCTACTAAGTTGGACATCCTGTTACATTACACAAACAAGGAATGTTTGAACTTGCTGTACTCAACCTTCTTCATAGAAAAGCAACTGATTCCTGGAACCAAACTAGCTTATTTCAGACAGTACAGTGATCGGCAATGAAGATGTTTGTTTTCTCAACAAACTACTTTACAAATGAGGCGAATCTACTAACTTGTGCATCTTTTTAGATTACATTAAAAAGGAAAGTTTGAACTTGCTGCACTCAACCTTCTTTGTAGGAAAGCAACTGATTCCTAGAACTGAATTAGCTGATTTCAGACAGTACAATGTTCGGCAATGAAGATGTTTGTTTTGTCAACAAACTACTTTACAAATGAGGCAATCTACTAACTTGGACATCTTGTTACATTATACATACTAGGAAAGTTTGAACTTGCTGCACTCAACCTTCTTCATAGGAAAGCATGTGATTCCTAGAACCAAACTAGCTTATTTTACATAGTACAGTGTTCAGTAATGAAGATGTTTGTTTTCTAAACAAACTACTTTAGAAATGAGACAAATCTACTAAGTTGTGCATCTTTTTGATTACATTAACAAGGAAAGTTTGAACTTGCTGCACTCAACCTTCTTTGTTAGGTAAGCAACTGATTCCTAGAACCGAATTAGCTTATTTCACACAGTACAGTGTTCGGCAGTTAAGATGTTTGTTTTCTCAATAAACTACTTTACAAATGAGGCTAATCTACTAACATGGACATCTTGTTAGATTACACAAACTAGGAAAGTTTGAACTTGCTGTACTCAACTTTCTTCGTAGGAAAGCAACTGATTCCTAGAACCGAACTAGCTTATTTCACACATTACAATGTTCGGCAATGAAGATGTTAATTTACTAAACAAACTACTTTGGAAGTGAAGCGAATCTACTAAGTTTTACATCATGTTATATTACAGAAACAAGGACAGTTTGAACTTGTTGCACTCAACCTTATTCGTAGGAAAGCAACTGATTCCTAGAACCGAACTAACTTATTTCACACATTACAGTGTTCGGGAATGAAAATGTTTGTTTTCTAAAAACCTACTGTAGAAATGAGGCCAATCTACTGAGTTGTACTTCTTTTTAGATTACATTAACAAGGAAAGTTTGAACTTGCTGTACTCAACCTTCCTCTAAACAATATAGTTTAGAAATGAGAAAATCTTGCAACTGATTCCTGGAACCAGTGTTCAGAATGAAGATGTTTGTTTTCTAAACAAACTACTTTAAAATAGAAGCGAATCTAGTGAGTTAGCTTATTTCACACAGTAAAGTGTTCGGAAAAGCAATGAAGATGTTTGTTTTCTAAACAAACTACTTTAGAAATGAGGTGAATCTACTAACTTGTCCATCTTGTTAACTTACACAAACTAAGAAAGTTTGAACTTGCGGCACTCAACCTTTTTTGTAGGAAAGCAACTGATTCCTAGAAATGATCTAGCTCATTTCACACAGTACAATGTTCAGCAATGAAGATGTTTGTTTTCTCAACAAACTACTTTACAAATGAGGAGAAACTACCAGGTTGTACATCATTTTAGATTACATTAACAAGGAAAGTTTGAACTTCATGCACTCAACCTTGTTCCTTAAAAAGGAACTGATTCCACCGAACTTGCTTATTTCACACAGTACAAGGTAGGCAATGAAGATGTTTGTTTTCTCAACAAACTACTTTACAAATGAGGCGAATCTACCAGGTTGTACATCTTGTTAGATCACACAAACAAGGAAAGTTGGAACTTGTTGCACTCAACCTTCTTCGTAGGAAAGCAACTGATTCCTAAAACCGAACTAGTTTATTTCACACATTACAGTGTTCGGGAATGAAAATGTTTGTTTTCTAAGAAACCTACTGTAGAAATGAGGCCATTCTCCTAAGTTGTGCTTCTTTTTTAGATTACATTAACAAGGAAACTTTGAACTTGCTGTACTCATCCTTTTCCTAGGAAGGCATCTGATTCCTAAAATCGAAACAAATTTTTTCACATAGTACAGTATTTGGTATTGAAGGTGTTTGTTTTCTAAACAATGTAGTTTAGAAATTAGGATAACTTGTAAGTAGTACATCTTGTTAGATTACACAAACAAGGAAAGTTTGAACTTGCTGCACTCAACCTTCTTTGTAGGAAAGCAACTGATGCCTAAAACCTAATTAGCTTATTTCACACAGTACAATGTTCGGCAATGAAGATGTTTGTTTTCTCAAGAAACTACTTTACAAATGAGGCGAATCAGCTAACTTGGACATCTTTTAAGATTACATCAACAAGGAATGTTTGAACTTGCTAAACTCAACCATCTTCGTAGAAAGGAAACTGATTCCTAGAACCGAATTAACTTATTCCACAGAGTAGTGTTTGGTACTGAAGATGTTTGTTTTCTAAAGAAACTATTTTAGAAATGAGGAAAATCTACTAACTTGTACATCTTGTTAGACTACACAAACTAGGAAAGTTTGCACTTGCTGCACTCAAGCTTCTTCGTAGGAAAGCAAGTGATTCCTAGAAAAGAACTTGATTTTTTCACACACATCAATGTTCAGCATGAAGATGTTTGTTTTCTCAACAAACTACTTTACAAATGAGGCGAATCTACTAACTTGGACATCTTTTTAGATCACATTAACAAGGAAAGTTTGAACTTGCTGTACTCAACCTTTTTCGTAGGAAAGCAACTGATGCCTAAAACAGAACTAACTTATTTCACACAGTACAGTGTTCAGGAATGAAGATGTTTGTTTTCTAAACAAACTACTTTAGAAATGAAGCGAATCTATTGAGTTGTACATCCTGTTGCATTACACAAACAAGGAAAGTTTGAAATTGCTGTAGTCAACCTTCTTCGTAGAAATGCACCTGATTCCTGGAACCGAACTAGCTTATTTCAGACAGTACAGTGATCGGCAATGAAGATGTTAGTTTTCTCAACAAACGACTTTACAAATGAGGCGAATCTACTAAGTTGTGAATCTTTTTAGATTACATTAACAAAGAAAGTTTCAACTTGCTGCATTCAACCATCTTCGTTGAAGAGAAACTGAATCATAGAACCAAAATAGCTTACTTCACACAGTACAGTGTTGGGCAATAAAGATGTTTGTTTTCTCAAAAACTACTTTACAAATGAGGCGAATCTACTAACTTGTACAGCTTGTTAAATTACCCAAGCAAGGAAAGTTTGAACTTACTGCACTCAACATTCTTCGTAAAAAAGCAACTGATTCCTAGAACCGAACTTGCTTCTTTCACATAGTACAATGTTAGGTAATGAAGATGTTTGTTCTCTCAACAAACTACTTTACAAATGAGGCGAATCTACCAGATTGTACATCTTTTTAGATTACATTAACAAGGAAAGTTTGAACTTGCTGCACTCAACCTTCTTTGTAGGAAAGCAACTGATTCCTAGTACCGAATTAGCTTATTTCACACAGTATAATGTTCGGCATTGAAGATGTTTGTTTTCTGAACAAACTACTTTACAAATGAGGCAAATCTACCAGGTTGTACATCTTTTTAGATTACATTAACAAGGAAAGTTTGAACTTGCTGCACTCAACCATCTTCGTAGAAAGGACACTGATTCCTAGAACCAAATTAACTTATTTCACACAGTACAGTGTTCAGTACTGAAGATGTTTTTTTCTAAAGAAACTGCTTTAGAAATGAGGTGAATCTACTAACTTGTACATCTTGTTAGATTACACAAACTAGGAAAGTTTGAACTTGCTGCACTCAACCTTCTTTGTAGGAAAGCAAGTGATTCCTAGAACCTAACTAGCTTATTTCACATAGTACCGTGTTGGGTAATGAAGATGTTTGTTTTCTAAACAAACTACTTTAGAAATGAGATGAATCTACTAAGTTGTACATCTTTTTAGATTACATTTACAAGGAAAGTTTGAACTTGCTGCACTCAACCTTCTTTGTATGAAAGCAAAAGATTCCTAGGACCGAATTAGCTTATTTCACACATTACAATGTTCAGCAATGAAGATGTCTGTTTTCTCAACAAACTACTTTACAAATGAGGCGAAGCTACTAACTTGGACATCTTTTTAGATTACACTAACAAGGAAAGTTTGGACTTGCTGCACTCAACCATCTTCATAGAAAGGAAACTGATTCCTAGAACCGAATTAACTTATTTCAAACAGTACAGTGTTCGGTACTGAAGATGCTTGTTTTCTAAAGAAACTACTTTAGAAATGAGGTGAATCTACTAACTTGTACATCTTGTTAGATTACACAAACTAGGAAAGTTTGAACTTGCTGCACTCAACCTTCGTAGGAAAGCAAGTGATTCCTAGAACCGAACTGCCTTATTTCACATAGTACAGTGTTCGGTAATGAAGATGTTTGTTTTCTAAACAAACTACTTTAGAAATGAGGCGAATCTACTAAGTTTTGCCTCTTTTTAGATTACATTAACAAGGAAATTTTGAATTTGCTGTACTCAACCTTCTTTGTAGGAAAGAAACTGATTCCTAGAACGGAATTAGCTTATTTCAAACAGTACATGTTTGGCAATGAAGATGTTTGTTTTCTCAACAACCTACGTTACAAATGAGGCGAATATACTAACTTGGACAGCTTTTTAGATTACATTAACAAGGAAAGTTTGAACTTGCTGCACTCAACCATCTTTGTAGAAAGGAAACTGATTCCTAGAACCGAAATAGCTTATTTCACGCAGTACATCATTCAGGAATGAAGATGTTTGTTTTCTCAAGAAACTACTTTAAAAATGAGGCTAATCTACTAACTTGGACATCTTTTTAGATTACATTAACAAGGAAAGTTTGACCTTGCTAATCTCAACCATCTTCGTAGAAAGGAAACTGTTTCCTAGAACCGAATTAACTTATTTCATACAGTACACTGTTCGGTAGTGAAGATGTTTGTTTTCTAAAGAAACTACTTTAGAAATGAGGTGAATATACTAACTTGTACATCTTGTTAGATTACACAAACTAGGAAAGTTTCAACTTGCTGCACTCAACCTTCTTGGTAGAAAAAAACTGATTCCTAGAACCGAATTAACTTATTTCACACAGTATAGTGTTCAGTACTGAAGATGTTTGTTTTCTAAAGAAACTACTTTAGAAATGAGGCGAATCTACTAACTTGTACATCTTGTTGGATTACACAAACTAGGAAAGTTTGAACTTGCTGCACTCAACCTTCTTCGTAGAAAGGAAACTGATTCCTAGAACCGAATTAACTTATTTCACACAGTACAGTGTTTGGTACTGACGATGTTGGTTTTCTAAAGAAACTACATTAGAAATGAGGTGAATCTACTAATTTGTACCTCTTCTTAGATTACACAAACTAGCAAAGTTTGAACTTGCTGCACTGAACTTTCTTTGTAGGAAAGCAACTAATTCCTAGAACCGAATTAGCTTATTTCACATAGTACAATGTTCAGCAATGAAGATGTTTCTTTTCTCAACAAACTACATTACAAATGAGGCGAATCTACTAACTTGGACATCTTTTTGGATTACATTAACAAGGAAAGTTTGAACTTGCTGCACTCAACCTTCTTTATAGGAAAGCAAGTGATTCCTAGAACCGAACTAGTTTATTTCACATAGTATACTGTTCGGTAATGAAGATGTTTGTTTTCTAAACAAACTACTTTAGAAATGAGGCATATCTACTAGGTTGTGCATGTTTTTAGATTACATTAACAGGGAAAGGTTGAACTTGCTGCACTCAACCTTCTTTGTAGGAAAGCAACTGATTACTAGAACTAAATTAACTTATTTCAAACAGCACAGTGTTCAGTACTGAAGATGTTTGTTTTCTAAAGAAACTACTTTAGAAATGAGGTGAATCGACTAATAGTACATCTTGTTAGATTACACAAACTAGGAAAGTTTCAACTTGCTACACTCAACCTTCTTCGTAGAAAGGAAACTGATTCCTAGAACCGAATTAACTTATTACACAGTACAGTGGTCAGTACTGAAGATGTTTGTTTTCTAAACAAACTACTTTAGAAAATGAGGCAAATCTACTAACTTGTACATCTTGTTAGATTACACAAACTAGGAAAGTTTGAACTTGCTGCACTCAACCTTCTTTTAGAAAGGAAACTGATTCCTAGAACCGAATTAGCTTATTTCACACAGTACAATGTTCAGCAATGAAGATGTTTGTTTTCTCAACAAACTACTTTAGAAATGAGGCGAATCTACTAACTTGGACATCTTTTTAGATTACATTAACAAGGAAAGTTTGAACTTGCTGCACTCAACCTTCTTTGTAGGAAAGCAACTGATTCCTAGAACCAAACTAGTTTATTTCACACAGTACAGTGTTCGGTAATGAAGATGTTTGTTTTCTAAAGAAACTACTTTAGAAATGAGGTGAATCTACTAACTTGTACATCTTTTTAGATTACATTAACAGGAAAGTTTCAACTTGCTGCACTCAACCTTCTTTGTAGGAAAGCAACTGATTCCTAGAACTAAATTAACTTATTTCACACAGTACAGTGGTCAGTACTGAAGATGTTTGTTTTCTAAGGAAACTACTTTAGAAATGAGGCGAATCTACTATCTTGTACATCTTGTTAGATTACACAAAGTAGGAAAGTTTGAACTTGCTGCACTCAACTTTCTTCGTAGAAAGGAAACTGATTCCTAGAACCGAATTAACATATTTCACACAGTACAGTGTTCAGTAATGAAGATGTTTGTTTTCTAAAGAAACTACTTTAGAAATGAGGCGAATCTAATAACTTGTACATCTTGTTAGATTACACAAACTAGGAAAGTTTTAACTTGTTGCACTCAACCTTCTTTGTAGGAAAGCAAGTGATTCCTAAAACCGAATTAGCTTATTTCACACCGTACAATGTTGGGCAATGAAGATGTTTCTTTTCTCAAGAAACTACTTTACAAATGAGGCGAATCTACTAACTTGGACATCTTTTAGATTACATTAACAAGGAAAGTTTGAACTTGCTGCACTCAACCTTCTTTGTAGGAAAGCAACTGATTCCTAGAACCGAATTAGCTTATTTCACACAGTACAACGTTCGGCCATGAAGATGTTTGTTTTCTCAAGAAACTACTTTAGAAAATGAGGCTAATCTACTAACTTGGACATCTTTTTAGATTACATTAACAAGGAAAGTTTGAACTTGCTGCACTCAACCATCTTCATAGAAAAAAACTGATTCCTAGAACCGAATTAACTTATTTCATACAGTACAGTGTTCAGTACTGAAGATGTTTGTTTTCTAAAGAAACTACTTTACAAATGAGGCGAATCTACTAACTTGTACATCTTGTTAGATTACACAAACTAGGAAAGTTTGAACTTGCTGCACTCAACCTTCTTTGTAGGAAAGCAAGTGATTCCTAGAACCGAACTAACTTATTTCACATAGTACAGTGTTCGGTAATGAAGATGTTTGTTTTCTAAACAAACTACTTTAGAAATGAGGTGAATCTACTAAGTTGTACATCCTTTTAGATTACATTAACAAGGAAAGTTTGAACTTGCTGCACTCAACCTTCTTTGTAGGAAAGCAAGTGATTCCTAGAACCGAATTAGCTTATTTCACACAGTACAATGTTTGGCAATGAAGATGTTTCTTTTCTCAACAAACTACTTTACAAATGAGGCGAATCTACTAACTTGGACATCTTTTTGGATTACATTAACAAGGAAAGTTTGAACTTGCTGCACTCAACCTTCTTTGTAGAAAAGCAACTGATTCCTAGAACCGAAACAAGCTTATTTCACACAGTACACTGTTCGGTAATGAAGATGTTTGTTTTCTAAAGAAACTACTTTAGAAATGAGGCTAATCTACTAACTTGTACATCTTTTTAGATTACATTAACTAGGAAAGTTTGAACTTGCTGCACTCAACCTTCTTTGTAGGAAGGAAACTGATTCCTAGAACCTAATTAACTTATTTCACACAGTACAGTGTTCAGTAATGAAGATGTTTGTTTTCTAAAGAAACTACTTTAGAAATGAGGTGAATCTACTAACTTGTACATCTTGTTAGATTACACAAACTAGGAAAGTTTCAACTTGCTGCACTCAACCTTCTTCGTAGAAAGGAAACTGATTCCTAGAACCGAATTAACTTATTACACAGTACAGTGGTCAGTACTGAAGATGTTTGTTTTCTAAGGAAACTACTTTAGAAATGAGGCAAATCTACTAACTTGTACATCTTGTTAGATTACACAAACTAGGAAAGTTTGAACTTGCTGCACTCAACCTTCTTCGTAGAAAGGAAACTGATTCCTAGAACCGAATTAGCTTATTTCACACCGCACAATGTTCAGCAATGAAGATGTTTATTTTCTCAACAAACTACATTAGAAATGAGGTGAATCTACTAACTTGGACATCTTTTTGGATTACATTAACAAGGAAAGTTTGAACTTGCTGCACTCAACCTTCCTTGTAGGAAAGCAAGTGATTCCTAGAACCAAACTAGTTTATTTCACATAGTATAGTGTTCGGTAATGAAGATTTTTGTTTTCTAAACAAACTACTTTAGAAATGAGGTGAATCTACTAGGTTGTGCATGTTTTTAGATTACATTAACAGGAAAAGTTTCAACTTGCTGCACTCAACCTTCTTTGTAGGAAAGCAACTGATTACTAGAACTAAATTAACTTATTTCACACAGTACAGTGGTCAGTACTGAAGATGTTTGTTTTCTAAGGAAACTACTTTAGAAATGAGGCGAATCTACTATCTTGTACATCTTGTTAGATTACACAAACTAGGAAAGTTTGAACTTGCTGCACTCAACTTTCTTCGTAGAAAGGAAACTGATTCGTAGAACCGAATTAACATATTTCACACAGTACAGTGTTCAGTAATGAAGATGTTTGTTTTCTAAAGAAACTACTTTAGAAATGAGGCGAATCTACTAACTTGTACATCTTGTTAGATTACACAAACTAGGAAAGTTTTAACTTGCTGCACTCAACCTTCTTTGTAGGAAAGCAAGTGATTCCTAGAACCGAATTAGCTTATTTCACACTGTACAATGTTCGGCAATGAAGATGTTTCTTTTCTCAACAAACTACTTTACAAATGAGGCGAATCTACTAACTTGGACATCTTTTTGGATTACATTAACAAGGAAAGTTTGAACTTGCTGCACTCAACCTTCTTTGTAGGAAAGCAACTGATTCCTAGAACCGAAATAGCTTATTTCACACAGTACAACGTTCGGCAATGAAGATGTTTGTTTTCTCAAGAAACTACTTTAAAATGAGGCTAATCTACTAACTTGTACATCTTTTAGATTACATTAACAAGGAAAGTTTGAACTTGCTGCACTCAACCATCTTCATAGAAAGGAAACTGATTCCTAGAACCGAATTAACTTATTTCATACAGTACAGTGTTCAGGTACTGAAGATGTTTGTTTTCTAAAGAAACTACATTAGAAATGAGGTGAATCTACTAATTTGTACCTCTTGTTAGATTACACAAACTAGGAAAGTTTGAACTTGCTGCACTCAACCTTCTTCGTAGGAAAGCAAACTGATTCCCAGAACCGAACTAACTTATTTCACATAGTACAGTGTTCGTAATGAAGATGTTTGTTTTCTAAACAAACTACTTTAGAAATGAGGCGAATCTACTAACTTGTGCATCTTTTAGAATACATTAACAAGGAAAGTTTGAACTTGCTGCACTCAACCTTCTTTGTAGGAAAGCAAGTGATTCCTAGAACCAAATTAGCTTATTTCACACAGTACAATGTTTGGCAATGAAGATGTTTCTTTTCTCAAGAAACTACTTTACAAATGAGGCGAATCTACTAACTTGGACATCTTTTTGGATTACATTAAGAAGGAAAGTTTGAACTTGCTGCACTCAACCTTCTTTGTAGGAAAGGAAACTGATTCCTAGAACCTAAATAGCTTATTTCACACAGTACAATGTTCAGTAATGAAGATGTTTGTTTTCTCAAGAAACTACTTTAAAAATGAGGCTAATCTACTAACTTGGACATCTTGTTAGATTACATTAACTAGGAAAGTTTGAACTTGCTGCACTCAACCATCTTCGTAGAAAGGAAACTGATTCCTAGAACCGAATTAACTTATTTCACACAGTACAGTACGTGTTCGGTACTGAAGATGTTGGTTTTCTAAAGAAACTACATTAGAAATGAGGTGAATCTACTAATTTGTACCTCTTTTTTAGATTACACAAACTAGCAAAGTTTGAACTTGCTGCACTCAACCTTCTTCGTAGGAAAGCAAGTGATTCCTAGAACCGAATTAGCTTATTTCACATAGTACAGTGTTCAGTAATGAAGATGTTTGTTTTCTAAACAAACTACATTAGAAATGAGGCAATCTACTAACTTGTGCATCTTTTTAGATTACATTAACAAGGAAAGTTTGAACTTGCTGCACTCAACCTTCTTTGTAGGAAAGCAAGTGATTCCTAGAACCGAATTAGCTTATTTCACACAGTACAATGTTCGGCAATGAAGATGTTTGTTTTCTCAACAAACTACTTTAAAAATGAGGTGAATCTACTAACTTGTGCATCTTTTTAGATTACATTAACAAGGAAAGTTTGAACTTGCTGCACTCAACCATCTTTGTAGGAAAGAAACTGATTCCTAGAACCGAAATTAACTTATTTCACACAGTACAGTGTTCAGTACTGAAGATGTTTGTTTTCTAAAGAAACTACTTTAGAAATGAGGTGAATCTACTAACTTGTACATCTTGTTAGATTACACAAACTAGGAAAGTTTGAACTTGCTGCACTCAACCTTCTTCGTAGAAAGCAACTGATTCCCAGAACCGAATTAACTTATTTCACACAGTACAGTGTTCAGTACTGAAGATGTTTGTTTTCTAAAGAAACTACTTTAGAAATGAGGCGAATCTACTAACTTGTACATCTTGTTAGATTACATTAACAAGGAAAGTTTTAACTTGCTGCACTGAACCTTCTTTGTAGGAAAGCAAGTGCTTCCCAGAACCGAATTAGCTTATTTCACACAGTACAATGTTCGTCCATGAAGATGTTTCTTTCTCAAGAAACTACTTTACAAATGAGGCGAATCTACTAACTTGGACATCTTTTTAGATTACATTAACAAGGAAAGTTTGAACTTGCTGCACTCAACCATCTTCGTAGAAAGGAAACTGATTCCTAGAACCGAATTAACTTATTTCACACAGTACAATGTTTGGTAATGAAGATGTTTGTTTTCTCAACAAACTACTTTACAAATGAGGAGAATCTACTAACTTGTACATCTTGTTAGATTACACAAACTAGGAAAGTTTCAACTTGCTGCACTCAACCTTCTTTGTAGAAAGGAAACTGATTCCTAGAACCGAATTAACTTATTTCACACAGTACAGTGTTCGGTACTGAAGATGTTTGTTTTCTAAAGAAACTACTTTAGAAATGAGGTGAATCTACTAACTTGTACATCTTGTTAGATTACACAAACTAGGAAAGTTTGAACTTGCTGCACTCAACCTTCTTCGTAGAAAGGAAACTGATTCCTAGAACCGAATTAACTTATTTCACACAGTACAGTGTTCGGTACTGAAGATGTTTGTTTTTTCTAAACAAACTACTTTAGAAATGAGGCGAATCTACTAACTTGTACATCTTTTTAGATTACATTAACAAGGAAAGTTTGAACTTGCTGCACTCAACCTTCTTTGTAGGAAAGCAAGTGATTCCTAGAACCAAATTAGCTTATTTCACACAGTATAATGTTCGGTAATGAAGATGTTTGTTTTCTAAACAAACTACTTTACAAATGAGGTCAATCTACTAACTTGTGCATCTTTTTAGATTACATTAACAAGGAAAGTTTGAACTTGCTGCACTCAACCTTCTTTGTAGGAAAGCAACTGATTCCTAGAACTAAATTAACTTATTTCACACAGTACAATGTTCAGTAATGAAGATGTTTGTTTTCTAAAGAAACTACTTTAGAAATGAGGCGAATCTACTAACTTGTACATCTTGTTAGATTACATTAAACTATTAAAGTTTGAACTTGCTGCACTCAACCTTCTTCGTAGAAAGGAAACTGATTCCTAGAACCCGATTAACTTATTTCACACAGTACAGTGTTCAGTAATGAAGATGTTTGTTTTCTAAAAAACTACTTTAGAAATGAGGTGAATCTACTAACTTGTACATCTTGTTAGATTACATTAACTAGGAAAGTTTGAACTTGCTGCACTCAACCTTCTTTGTAGAAAGGAAACTGATTCCTAGAACCGAATTAACTTATTTCACACAGTACACTGTTCGGCAATGAAGATGTTTGTTTTCTAAAAAACTACTTTAGAAATGAGGCGAATCTACTAACTTGTACATCTTGTTAGATTACACAAACTAGGAAAGTTTCAACTTGCTGCACTCAACCTTCTTCGTAGAAAGGAAACTGATTCCTAGAACCGAAATTAACTTATTTCACACAGTACAGTGTTCAGTACTGAAGATGTTTGTTTTCTAAGGAAACTACTTTAGAAATGAGGCGAATCTACTAACCTGTACATCTTGTTAGATTACACAAACTAGGAAAGTTTCAACTTGCTGCACTCAACCTTCTTCATAGAAAGGAAACTGATTCCTAGAACCGAATTAACCTTTTTCACAAAGTACAGTGTTTGGTACTGACGATGTTGGTTTTCTAAAGAAACTACATTAGAAATGAGATGAATCTACTAATTTGTACCTCTTGTTAGATTACACAAACTAGCAACGTTTGAATTTGCTACACTCAACCTTCTTCGTAGGAAAGCAAGTGATTCATAGAACCGAACAAGCTTATTTCACATAGTACAGTGTTCGGTAATGATGATGTTTGTTTTCCAAACAAAGTACTTTAGAAATGAGGCGAATCTACTCCTTTGTGCATCTTTTTAGGATACATTAACAAGGAAAGTTTGAACTTGCTGCACTCAACCTTCTTTGTAGGAAAGCTAGTGATTCCTAGAACCGAATTAGTTTATTTCACACCGTACAATGTTCTGCAATGAAGATGTTTCTTTTCTCAACAAACTACTTTACAAATGAGGCGAATCTACTAACTTGGACATCTTTTAGATTACATTAACAAGGAAAGTTTGAACTTGCTGCACTCAACCTTCTTTGTAGGAAAGCAAGTGATTCCTAGAACCGAAATAGTTTATTTCACACAGTACAATGTTCGGCAATGAACATGTTTGTTTTCTCAAGAAAGTACTTTACAAATCAGGCGAATCTACTAACTTGGACATCTTTTTTGATTACATTAACAAGGAAAGTTTGACCTTGCTAAACTCAACCATCTTCGTAGAAAGGAAACTGTTTCCTAGAACCGAATTAACTTATTTCACAGAGTACACTGTTCGGTAGTGAAGATGTTTGTTTTCTAAAGAAACTACTTTAGAAATGAGGTGAATCTACTAACTTGTACATCTTCTTAGATTACACAAACTAGGAAAGTTTCAACTTGCTGCACTCAACCTTCTTTGTAGAAAGGAAACTGATTCCTAGAACCGAATTAACTTATTTCACACAGTACAGTGTTCAGTACTGAAGATGTTTGTTTTCTAAAGAAACTACTTTAGAAATGAGGCGAATCTACTAACTTGTACATCTTGTTAGATTACACAAACTAGGAAAGTTTGAACTTGCTGCACTCAACCTTCTTCGTAGAAAGGAAACTGATTCCTAAAACCGAATTAACTTATTTCACACAGTACAGTGTTCGGTACTGACGATGTTGGTTTTCTAAAGAAACTACATTAGAAATGAGGTGAATCTACTAACTTGTACATCTTGTTAGATTACATTAACTAGCAAAGTTTGAATTTGCTACACTCAACCTTCTTCGTATGAAAGCAAGTGATTCATAGAACTGAACAAGCTTATTTCACATAGTACAGTGTTCGGTAATGAAGATGTTTGTTTTCCAAACAAACTACTTTAGAAATGAGGCAAATATACTACGTTGTTCATCTTTTTAGAATACATTAACAAGGAAAGATTGAACTTGTTGAGCTCAACCTTCTTTGTAGGAAAGCAAGTGATTCCTAGAACCGAATTAGCTTTTCTCACACCATACAATGTTCGGCAATGAAGATGTTTCTTTTCTCAACAAACTACTTTATAAATGAGTCGAATCTACTAACTTCGACATCTTTTTGGATTACATTAATAAGGAACGTTTGAACTTGCTGCACTCAACCTTCTTTGTAGGAAATCAACTGATTCCTAGAACCGAAATAGCTTATGTCACACAGTACAACGTATGGCAATGAAGATGTTTGTTTTTTCAAGAAACTACTTTTAAAATGAGGCTAATCTACTAACCTGGACGTCTTTTTATATTACATTAACAAGGAAAGTTTGACCTTGCAAAACTCAACCATCTTCGTAGAAAGGAAACTGATTCCTACAACCGAATTAACTTATTTCACACAGTACAGTGTTTGGTACTGAAGATGTTTGTTTTCTCAAGAAACTACTTTAGAAATGAGGCGAATCTACTAACTTGTACATCTTGTTAGATTACACAAACTAGGAAAGTTTGAACTTGCTGCACTCAACCTTCTTCGTAGGAAAGCAAGTGATTCCTAGAACCGAAGTGGTTTATTTCACATAGTATAGTGTTCAGTACTCAAGATGTTTGTTTTCTAAAGAAACTACTTTAGAAATGAGGCGAATCTACTAACTTGGACATGTTTTTAGATTACATTAACAAGGAAAGTTTGAACTTGCTAAACTGAACCATCTTCGTAGAAAGGAAACTGATTCTGAGAACCGAACTAGCTTATTTCACACAGTACAATATTCGGCAATGAAGATGTTTGTTTTCTCAACAAACTACTTTACAAATGAGGCCTATCTACTAACTTGGACATCTTGTTAGATTACACAAACTAGGAAAGTTTCAACTTGCTGCACTCAACCTTCTTAGTAGGAAAGCAAGTGATTCCTAGAACCGAAGTGGTTTATTTCACATAGTATAGTGTTCGGTAATGAAGATGTTTGTTTTCTTAACAAACTACTTTAGAAATGAGGCGAATCTACTACGTTGTGGATCTTTTTAGGTTACATTAACAGAGAAAGTTTGAACTTGCTGCACTCACCCTTCTTCGTAGGAAGGAAACTGACTCCTAGAACCGAATTAACTTATTTCACACAGTACATTGTTCGGTACTGAAGATGTTTGTTTTCTAAAGAAACTAGAAATGAGGCGAATCTACTAACTTGTACATCTTGTTAGATTACACAAACTAGGAAAGTTTGAACTTGCTGCACTGAACCTTCTTCGTAGGAAAGCAACTGATTCCTAGAACCGTACCAGCTTATTTTGCATATTGCAATGTTCGGCAAAGAAGATGTTAGTTTACTAAGCAAACTACTTTGGAAGTGAAGCGAATCTGCTAACTTGTACATCTTGTTAGATTACACAAACTAGGAAAGTTTGAACATGCTGCACTCAACCGTCTTTGTAGGAAAGCAACTGATTCCTAGAACCGAATTAGCTTATTTCACACAGTACAATGTTCGGCAATGAAGATGTTTGTTTTCTCAACAAACTACTTTACAAATGAGGAGAATCTACTAACTTGGACATCTTTTTGATTACATTAACAAGGAAAGTTTGAACTTGCTGCACTCAACCATCTTCGTGGGAACGAAACTGATTCCTAGAAACGAATTAACTTACTTCACTCAGGACAACCTTCATTACTAAAGATGTTTGTTTACTAATGAAGCTCCCTTAGAAATAAGGCGAATCTTCTAACTTGTATATATTGTTAGAATACACAAACTAGTAAAGTTTGAACTTGCTGCACTCAACCTTCTTCGTAGGAAGGCAAGTGATTCCTAGAACAAAACTAGCTTATTTCACATAGTATAGTGTTCGGTAATGAAGATGTTTGTTTTCTAAACAAACTACTTTAGAAATGAGGCGAATCTACTAAGTTGTGCATCTTTTTAGATTACATTAACAAGGAAAGTTTGAACTTGCTGCACTCAACCTTCTTTGTAGGAAAGCAACTGATTCCTAGAACCGAATTAGCTTATTTCACACAGTACAATGTTCGGCAATGAAGATGTTTGTTTTCTCAACAAACTACTTTACAAATGAGGCGACTCTACTAACTTGGACATCTTTTTAGATTACAGTAACAAGGAAAGTTTTAACTTGCTAAACTCAACCATCTTCATAGAAAGGAAACTGATTCCTAGAACCAAACTAGCTTATTTCACACAGTACAATGTTCGGCAATGGAGATGTTTGTTTTCTCAAGAAACAGCTTTACAAATGAGGTGAATCTACTAATTTGGACATCTTGTTAGATTAAACAAACTAGGAAAGTTTCAACTTGTTGCACTCAACCTTCTTCGTAGGAAAGGAAGTGATTCCAAGAACCGAACTAATTTATTTCACATAGTATAGTGTTTGGTAATGAAGACGTTTGTTTTCTCAACAAACTACTTTAGAAATGAGGCGAATCTATTACCCTGTGCATCTTTTTGATTACATTAACAGAGGAAAGTTTGAACTTGCTGCACTCAACCTTCTTTGTAGGAAAGCAACTGATTCCTAGAACCGAATTAACTTATTTCACACAGTACAGTGCTCAGTACTGAAGATGTTTGTATTCTAAAGAAAATACTTTAGAAATGAGGCGAATCTACTAACTTGTACATCTTGTTAGATTACATAAACTAGGAAAGTTTGAACTTGCTGCACTCACACTTCTTCGTAGGAAGGAAACTGATTCCTAGAACCGAATTAACTTATTTCAAACAGTACAGTGTTCCGTACTGAAGATGTTTGTTTTCTAAAGAAACTACTTTAGAAATGAAGCGAATCTACTATCTTGGACATCTTTTTAGATTACATTAAGAAGGAAAGTTTGAACTATGTTAAACTCAACCATCTTCATAGTAATGAAACTGATTCCTACACCCGAATTAACTCATTTCACACAGTACAGTGTTCGGTACTGAGGATGTTTGTTTTCTAAAGAAACTAGAAATGAGGCTAATCTACTAACTTGTACATCTTGTTAGATTACACAAACTAGGAAAGTTTGAACTTGCTGCACTGAACCTTCTTTGTAGGAAAGCAACTGATTCCTAGAACCGAATTAGCTTATTTCACACAGTACAATGTTCGACAAAGAAGATGTTTGTTTAGTAACAAACTACTTTACAAAGTGAGGCGAATCTACTAACTTGTACATCTTGCTAGATTACATTAACTAGGAAAGTTTGAACATGCTGCACTCAACCATCTTTGTAGGAAAGCAACTGATTCCTAGAACCGAATTAACTTATTTCACACAGTACAATGTTCAGCAATGAAGATGTTTGTTTTCTCAACAAACTACTTTACAAATGAGGCGAATCTACTAACTTGGACATCTTTTTGATTACATTAACAAGGAAAGTTTGAACTTGCTGCACTCAACCATCTTCGTGGGAAGGCAAACTGATTCCTAGAACACAATTAACTTATTTCACTCAGGACAGTGTTCATTACTAAAGATGTTTGTTTACTAATGAAACTCCTTTAGAAATGAGGCGAATCTTCTAACTTGTATCTTGTAAGATTACACAAACTAGGAAAGTTTGAACTTGCTGCACTCAACCTTCTTCGTAGGAAAGCAAGTGATTCCTAGAACACAACTAGCTTATTTCACATAGTATAGTGTTCGGTAAAGAAGATGTTTGTTTTCTAAACAAACTACTTTAGAAAATGAGGCAAATCTACTAACTTGTGCATCTTTTTAGATTACATTAACAAGGAAAGTTTGAACTTGCTGCACTCAACCTTCTTTGTAGAAAAGAAACTGATTCCTAGAACCAAATTAGCTTATTTCACACAGTACAATGTTCGGCAATGAAGATGTTTGTTTTCTCAACAAACTACTTTACAAATGAGGCGACTCTACTAACTTGGACATCTTTTTAGATTACAGTAACAAGGAAAGTTTTAACTTGCTAAACTCAACCATCTTCATAGAAAGGAAACTGATTCCTAGAACCAAACTAGCTTATTTCACACAGTACAATGTTCGGCAATGGAGATGTTTGTTTTCTCAAGAAACTACTTTACAAATGAGGTGAATCTACTAACTTGGACATCTTGTTAGATTAAACAAACTAGGAAAGTTTCAACTTGCTGCACTCAACCTTCTTTGTAGGAAAGGAACTGATTCCAAGAACCGAACTAACTTATTTCACATAGTACAGTGTTCAGTAATGAAGATGTTTGTTTTCTCAATGAAACTACTTTAGAAATGAGGCGAATCTATTAACTTGTGCATCTTTTTAGATTACATTAACTAGGAAAGTTTGAACTTGCTGCACTCAACCTTCTTGTAGGAAAGCAACTGATTCCTAGAACCAAATTAACTTATTTCACACAGTACAGTGCTCAGTACTGAAGATGTTTGTATTCTAAAGAAAGTACTTTAGAAATGAGGCGAATCTACTAACTTGTACATCTTGTTAGATTACATATACTAGGAAAGTTTGACCTTGTTGCACTCAACCTTCTTCGTAGGAAGGAAACTGATTCCTAGAACCCAATTAACTTATTTCAAACAGTACAGTGTTCCGTACTGAAGATGTTTGTTTTCTAAAGAAACTACTTTAGAAATGAAGCGAATTTACTAACTTGTACATCTTTTTAGATTACATTAACAAGGAAAGTTTGAACTTGCTGCACTCAACCTTCTTTGTAGGAATGCAACTGATTCCTAGAACCGAATTAGCTTATTTCACACATTACAATGTTCCGCAATGACGATGTTTGTTTTCTCAAGAAACTACTTTACAAATGAGGCGAACCTACTAACTTGGACATCTTTTCAGATTACATTAACAAGGAAAGTTTGACCTTGCTAACCTCAACCATCTTCGTTAGAAAGGAAACTGATTCCTAGAACCGAATTAACTTATTTCACACAGTACACTGTTTGTTACTGAAGATGTTTGTTTTCTAAAGAAGCTACATTAGAAAAGAGGCGAATCTATTAACTTGGACATCTTTTTAGATTACATTAACAAGGAAAGTTTGACATTGCTAAACTCATCCATCTTCGTAGAAATGAACCTGATTCCTAGACCCAAATTAACTTATTTCACAGAGTACAGTGTTCAGTACTGAAGATGTTTGTTTCCTAAACAAAGTACTTTAGAAATGAGGCGAATCTACTAACTTGTACATCTTTTTAGATTACACAAACTAGGAAAGTTTGAAATTGCTGCACTCAACCTTCTTCGTAGAAAAGCAACTGATTCCTAGAACCGTACTAGCTTATTTCACATCGTATAGTGTTCAGTAATGAAGATGTTTGTTTTCTAAACAAAGTATTTAAGAAATGAGGCGAATTTACTAAGTTGTGCATCTTTTTAGATTACATTAACAATGAAAGTTTGATCTTGCTGCACTCAACCTTCTTTGTAGGAAAGCAACTGATTCCTAGAACCGAATTAGCTTATTTCACACAGTACAATGTTCGGCAATGAAGATATTTGTTTTCTCAACACACTACTTTACAAATGAGGCGAATCTACTAACTTGGACATCTTGTTAGATTTCACTTACTAGGAAAGTTTCAACTTGCTGCACTGAATCTTCTTCGTAGGAAAGCAACTGATTCCTAGAACCTAACCAGCTTATTTCACACATTACAATGTTTGGCAAAGAAGATGTTAGTTTACTAAGCAAACTACTTTGGAAGTGAAGTGAATCTGCTAACTTGTACATCTTGTTAGATTACACAAACTAGGAAAGTTTGAACTTGCTGCACTCAACCTACTTCGTAGGAAAGCAAGTGATTCCCATAACCGACCTAGCTTATTTCACATTGTACAGTGTTCGGTAATGAAGATGTTTGTTTTCTAAAGAAACTACTTTAGAAATGAGGCGAATCTACTAACTTGTACATCTTGTTAGATTAAACATACTAGGAAAGTTTGAAATTGCTGCACTCAACCTTCTTCGTAGGAATGAAACTGATTCCTAGAACCGAATTAGCTTATTTCACACAGTACAATGTTCGGCAATGAAGATGTTTCTTTTCTCAACAAACTACTTTAACAATGAGGCGAATCTACTAACTTGGACATCTTTTTCGATTACATTAACAAGGAAAGTTTAAACTTGCTAAACTCAACCATTTTCGGAGAAATGAAACTGATTCCTAAAACCGAATTAGCTTATTTCACACAGTACAATGTTCGGCAATGAAGATGTTTCTTTTGTCAAGAAACTACTTTACAAATGAGGCGAACCTACTAACTTGGACATCTTTTTAGATTACATCAACAAGGAAAGTTTGACCTTGCTAAACTCAACCATCTTCGTAGAAAGCAAACTGATTCCTAGAACCAAATTAACTCTTTCACACAGCACAGTGTTCGGTACTGAAGATGTTTGTTTTCGAAAGAAACTACTTTAGAAATGACGTGAATCTACTAACTTGTACATCTTGTTAGATTACACAAACTGGGAAAGTTTGAAATTGCTGCACTCAACCTTCTTCGTAGGAAAGCAAGGGATTCCTGGAACCTAACTAGCTCATTTCACATAGTACTCTGTTAGGTAATGAAAATGTTTGTTTTCTAAACAAACTACTTTAGAAATGAGGCGAATCTACTAAGTTGTACATCTTTTTAGATTACATTAACAAGGAAAGTTTGAACTTGCTGCACTCAACCTTGTTTGTAGGAAAGCAACTGATTCCTAGAACCGAATTAGCTTATTTCACAAAGTACAATGTTCGGGAATGAAGATATTTCTTTTCTGAACAAACTACTTTACAAATGAGGCGAATCTACTAACTTGGACATGTTTTTAGATTACATTAACAAGGAAAGTTTGAACTTCCTAAACTGAACCAGCTTCGTAGAAAGGAAACTGATCCCCAGAACTGAACTAGCTTATTTCACACAGTACAATGTTCGGCAATGAAGATGTTTGTTTTCTCAAGAAAGTACTTTAATATTTGAGGCGAATCTACTAACTTGGACATCTTTTTAGATTACATTAATAAGGAAAGTTTGACCTTGCTTAACTCAACCATCTTCGTAGAAACGAAACTGATCACTAGAACCGAATTAGCTTATTTCACACAGTACAGTGTTCGGTACTGAAGATGTTTGTTTTCTCAACAAACTACTTTACAAATGAGGCCAATCTAAAACTTGGACATCTTGTTAGATTACACAAACTAGGAAAGTTTCAACCTGCTGCACTCAACCTTCGTCATAGGAAATGAAGTGATTCCAAGAACCGAACTTGTTTATTTCACATAGTATAGTGTTCGGCAATGAAGATGTTTGTTTTCTAAGGAAAATACTTTAGAAATGAGTCGAATCTACTAACTTGTACATCTTGTTAGATTACAGAAACTAGGAAGGTTTCAACTTGCTGCACTCAACCTTCTGTGGAGGAAAGCAACTGTTTCCTAGAACCGAATTAACGTATTTCACACAGTACAATGTTTACTGAAATGAAGATGTTTGTTTTCTAAAGAAACTACTTTAGAAATGAGGCGAATCTACTAACTTGTACATCTTGTTATATTACACAAACTAGGAAAGTTTGAAATTGCTGCACTCAACCTTCTTTGTAGAAAGCAACTGATTCCTAGAACCGAAATTAACTTATTTCACACAGTACAGTGTTCGGTAATGAAGATGTTTGTTTTCTCAACAAACTACATTGGAAATGAGGTGAATCTACTAATTTGGACATCTTTTTACATTACATTAACTAACAAAGTTTGAACTTGCTGCACTCAACCTTCTTTGTAGGAAAGCAACTGATTCCTAGAACCGAATTAACTTATTTCACACAGTACAATGTTGGGCAATGAAGATGTTTGTTTTCTCAACAAACTACTTTACAAATGAGGCAAATCTACTAACTTGGACATCTTTTTTAGATTACATTAACAAGGAAAGTTTGACCTTGCTAAACACAACCATCTTCATAGAAAGGAAACTGATTCCTAGAACCGAATTAACTTATTTCACACAGTACAGTGTTCGGTACTGAAGATGTTTGTTTTCTAAAGAAACTACATTAGAAATGAGGTGAATCTACTAATTTGTACCTCTTGTTAGATTACACAAACTAGCAAAGTTTGAACTTGCTGCACTCAACCTTCTTCATAGGAAAGCAAGTGATTCATAGAACCGAACAAGCTTATTTCACATAGTACAGTGTTCAGTAATGAAGATGTTTGTTTTCTAAACAAACTATTTAGAAATGAGGCGAATCTACTAAGTTGTGCATCTTTTTAGATTACATTAACAAGGAAAGTTTGAACTTGCTGCACTCAACCTTCTTTGTAGGAAAGCAACTGATTCCTAGAACCGAATTAGCTTATTTCACACAGTACAATGTTGGGCAATGAAGATGTTTCCTTTCTCAACAAACTACTTTACAAATGGGGATAATCTACTAACTTGGACATCTTTTTGGATTACATTAACAAGGAAAGTTTGAACTTGCTGCACTCAACCTTCTTTGTAGGAAAGCAACTGATTCCTAGAACCGAATTTGCTTATTTCACACAGTACAATGTTCGGTAGTGAAGATGTTTGTTTTTTATAGAAACTACTTTACAAATGAGGCGAATCTACTAACTTGTACATCTTGTTGGATTACCCAAACCTGGAAAGTTTCAACTTGCTGCACTCAACCTTCTTCGTAGAAAGGAAACTGATTCCTAGAACCGAATTAACTTATTTCACACAGTACAGTGTTTAGTACTGAAGATGTTTGTTTTCTAAACAAACTACTTTAGAAATGAGGCGAATCTACTAACTTTGTGCATCTTTTTAGATTACATTAACAAGGAAAGTTTGAACTTGCTGTACTCAACCTTCTTTTTAGTAAAGCAACTGATTCCTAGAACCGAATTAGCTTATTTCACACAGTATAATGTTCGGCAATGAAGATGTTTCTTTTTCAAAGAAACTACTTTACAAATGAGGCGAATCTACTAACTTGGACATCTTTTTAGATTACATTAACAAGGAAAGTTTGAACTTGCTGCACTCAACCTTCTTTGTAGAAAGCAACTGATTCCTAGAACCGAATTAGCTTATTTCACACAGTACAATGTTCGTAATGAAGATGTTTGTTTTCTCAAGAAACTACTTTAAAAATGAGGCGAATCTACTAACTTGGACATCTTTTTAGATTACATTAACAAGGAAAGTTTGAACTTGCTAAACTCAACCATCTTTTGTAGGAAAGAAACTGATTCCTAGAACCGAATTAACTTATTTCACACAGTACACTGTTCAGTAATGAAGATGTTTGTTTTCTAAAGAAACTACTTTAGAAATGAGGCGAATCTACTAACTTGTACATCTTGTTAGATTACACAAACTAGGAAAGTTTGAACTTGCTGCACTCAACCTTCTTCTTAGGAAAAGCAAGTGATTCCTAGAACCGAATTAACTTATTTCACACAGTACAATGTTTGGCAATGAAGATGTTTGTTTTCCCAACAAACTACTTTACAAATGAGGCGAATCTACTAACTTGTACATCTTGTTAGATTACATAAACTAGGAAAGTTTGAACTTGCTGCACTCAACCTTCTTTGTAGAAAGCAACTGATTCCTAGAACCGAATAAACTTATTTCACACAGTACAGTGTTTGGTAATGAAGATGTTGGTTTTCTAAAGAAACTACATTAGAAATGAGGTGAATCTACTAATTTGTACATCTTGTTAGATTACACAAACTAGCAAAGTTTGAACTTGCTGCACTCAACCTTCTTCGTAAGAAAGCAAGTGATTCATAGAACCGAATTAGTTTATTTCACATGGTACAGTGTGCGGTAATGAAGATGTTTGTTTTCTAAACAAACTACTTTAGAAATGAGGCGAATCTACTAAGTTGTGCATCTTTTTAGATTACATTAACAGGGAAAGTTTGAACTTGCCACACTCAACCTTCTTTGGAGGAAAGCAACTGATTCCTAGAACCGAATTAACTTATTTCACACAGTACAATGTTTGGCAATGAAGATGTTTGTTTTCTAAAGAAACTACTTTACAAATGAGGCGAATCTACTAACTTGTACATCTTGTTATATTACACAAACTAGGAAAGTTTGAACTTGCTGCACTCAACCTTCTTCGTAGAAAGGAAACTGATTCCTAGAACCGAAATAACTTATTTCACACAGTACAGTGTTCGGTAATGAAGATGTTTGTTTTCTAAAGAAACTACATTAGAAATGAGGTGAATCTACTAATTTGTACCTCTTGTTAGATTACACAAACTAGGAAAGTTTGAACTTGCTGCACTCAACCTTCTTTGTAGGAAAGCAACTGATTCCTAGAACCGAATTAGCTTATTTCACACAGTACAATGTTCGGTAATGAAGATGTTTCTTTTCTCAACAAACTACTTTACAAATGAGGCGAATCTACTAACTTGGACATCTTTTAGATTACATTAACAAGGAAAGTTTGAACTTGCTAAACTCAACCATCTTCGTAGAAAGGAAACTGATTCCTAGAACCGAATTAACTTATTTCACACAGTACAGTGTTTTAGTACTGAAGATGTTTGTTTTCTAAAGAAACTACTTTAGAAATGAGGTGAATCTACTAATTTGTACCTCTTGTTAGATTACACAAACTAGGAAAGTTTGAACTTGCTGCACTCAACCTTCTTCGTAAGAAAGCAAGTGATTCCTAGAACCGAACAAGCTTATTTCACATAGTACAGTGTTCGGTAATGAAGATGTTTGTTTTCTAAACAAACTACTTTAGAAATGAGGCGAATCTACTAAGTTGTGCATCTTTTTAGAATACATTAACAAGGAAAGTTTGAACTTGCTGCACTCAACCTTCTTTGTAGGAAAGCAACTGATTCCTAGAACCGAATTAGCTTATTTCACACAGTACAATGTTGGGCAATGAAGATGTTTCTTTTCTCAACAAACTACTTTACAAATGAGGCGAATCTACTAACTTGGACATCTTTTTAGATTACATTAACAAGGAAAGTTTGAACTTGCTGCACTCAACCTTCTTTGTAGGAAAGCAACTGATTCCTAGAACTGAATTAGCTTATTTCACACAGTACAATGTTCGGCAATGAAGATGTTTGTTTTCTCAAGAAACTACTTTAGAAATGAGGCAATCTACTAACTTGGACATCTTTTTTATATTACATTAACAAGGAAAGTTTGAACTTGCTGCACTCAACCATCTTTGTAGAAAGGAAACTGATTCCTGGAACCGAATTAACTTATTTCACACAGTACAGTGTTCAGTACTGAAGATGTTTGTTTTCTAAAGAAACTACTTTAGAAATGAGGCAAATCTACTAACTTGTACATCTTGTTAGATTACACAAACTAGGAAAGTTTGAACTTGCTGCAGTCAACCTTCTTCTTGGGAAAGCAAGAGATTCCTAGAACCGAATTAACTTATTTCACACAGTACAATGTTTGGCAATGAAGATGTTTGTTTTCTCAACAAACTACTTTAGAAATGAGGCAAATCTACTAACTTGTACATCTTGTTAGATTACACAAACTAGGAAAGTTTCAACTTGCTGCCCTCAACCTTCTTCGTAGAAAAGCAAGTGATTCCTAGAACCGAATTAACTTATTTCACACAGTACAGTGTTCGGTAATGAAGATGTTTGTTTTCTAAAGAAATTACTTTAGAAATGAGGGGAATCTACTAATTTGTACATCTTTTTAGATTACATTAACTAGGAAAGTTTGAACTTGCTGCACTCAACCTTCTTTGTAGGAAAGCAACTGATTCCTAGAACTGAACTAGTTTATTTCATGGTACAATGTTCGGTAATGAAGATGTTTGTTTTCTCAACAAACTACTTTAGAAATGAGGCGAATCTACTAACTTGTTCATCTTTTTAGATTACATTAACAGGGAAAGTTTGAACTTGCTGCACTCAACCTTCTTTGGAGGAAAGCAACTGATTCCTAGAACCGAAATAACTTATTTCACACAGTACACTGTTCGGCAATGAAGATGTTTGTTTTCTAAAGAAACTATTTTAGAAATGAGGCGAAAACTACTAACTTGTACATCTTGTTATATTACACAAACTAGGAAAGTTTGAACTTGCTGCACTCAACCATCTTCGTAGAAAGGAAACTGATTCCTAGAACCGAATTAACTTATTTCACACAGTACAGTGTTCGGTAATGAAGATGTTTGTTTTCTAAAGAAACTACTTTAAAATGAGGTGAATCTACTAATTTGTACATCTTGTTAGATTACACAAACTAGGAAAGTTTCAACTTGCTGCACTCAACCTTCTTCGTAAGAAAGCAAGTGATTCCTAGAACCGAACTAGTTTATTTCACATAGTATAGTGTTTGGTAATGAAGATGTTTGTTTTCTAAAGAAACTAATTTAAAAATGAGGCGAATCTACTAAGTTGTGCATCTTTATAGATTACATTAACAGGGAAAGTTTGAACTTGCTCCACTCAACCTTCTTTGCAGGAAGGAAATTGATTCCTACAACCGAACTAGCTTATTTCACATAGTACAGTGTTCGGTAATGAAGATGTTTCTTTTCTAAAGAAACTACTTTAGAAATGAGGCGAATCTACTAACTTGGACATCTTTTTAGATTACATTAACAAGGAACTTTTGAACTTGTTGCACTCATACTTCTTTGTAGGAAAGCAACTGATTCCTAGAACCGAATTAGCTTATTTCACACAGTACAATGTTCGGCAATGAAGGTGTTTGTTTTCTCAACAAACTACTTTACAAATGAGGCGAACCTACAAACTTGGACATCTTTTTAGATTACATTAACAAGGAGATTTTGACGTTGCTAAACTCAACCATCTTCGTAGAAAGGAAACTGAATTAACTTATTTCACACAGTATACTGTTCGGTACTGAAGATGTTTGTTTTCTAAAGAAAGTACTTTAGAAATGAGGCAAATCTACTAAGTTGTACATCTTGTTAGATTACACAAACTAGGAAAGTTTGAACTTGCTGCACTCAACCTTCTTCGTAGGAAAACAAGTGATTCCTAGAAGCGAACTAGCTTATTTCACATAGTACAGTGTTCGGTAAAGAAGATGTTTGTTTTCTAAACAAACTACTTTAGAAATGAGGCGAATCTACTAAGTTGTGCATCTTTTTAGAATACATTAACAAGGAAAGTTTGAACTTGCTGCACTCAACCTTCTTTGTAGGAAAGCAACTGATTCCTAGAACTGAATTAGCTTATTTCACACAGTACAATGTTCGGCAATGAATATGTTTGTTTTCTCAACAAACTACTTTACAAATGAGGGGAATCTACTAACTTGGACATCTTATTAGATTACACAAACTAGGAAAGTTGCAACCTGCTGCACTCAACCTTCTTCGTAGGAAAGCAAGTGATTCCTAGAACCGAACTAGTTTATTTCACATAGTATAGTGTTCGGTAATGAAGATTTTTTTTTCTAAACAAACTACTTTAGAAATGAGGCGAATCTACTAACTTGGACATCTTTTTAGATTACATTAAAAAGGAAAGTGTGAACTTGCTAAACTCAACCATCTTCGTAGAAAGGAAACTTTTTCCTAGAACCGAATTAGTTCATTTCACACAGTACAATGTTCGGCAATGAAGATGTTTGTTTTCTCAAGAAACTACTTTACAAATGAGGCGAATCTACTAACTTGGACATCTTGTTAGATTACATAAACTAGGAAAGTTTCAACTTGCTGCACTCAACCTTCTTCGTAGGAAAGCAAGTGATTCCTAGAACCGAACTAGTTTATTTCACATAGTATAGTGTTCTGTAATGAAGATGTTTGTTTTCTAAACAAACTACTTTAGAAATGAGGCGAATCTACTAAGATGTGCATCTTTATAGATTACATTAACAAGGAAAGTTTGAACTTGCTGCACTCAACCTTCTTTGTAGGAAAGCCACTGATTCCTAGAACCGAATTAACTTATTTCACACAGTACAGTGTTCAGGACTGAAGATGTTTGTTTTCTAAAGAAACTAGTTTAGAAATGAGGCGAATCTACTAACTTGTACACCTTGTTCGATTACACAAACTAGGAAAGTTTGAACTCTCTGCACACAACCTTCTTCGTAGGAAAGCAAGGGATTCCTAGAACCTCACTCGCTCATTTCACATACTACAGTGTTCGGTAATGAAGATGTTTGTTTTCTAAGCAAACGACTTTAGAAATGAGGCAAATGTACTAGGTTGTGGATCTTTTTAGATTTCATTAACAAGGAAATTTTGAACTTGCTGCACTCAACCTTCTTTGTAAGAAACCAACTGATTCCTAGAAACTAACCTAGAACCAAATTAGCTTATTTCACACATTACAATATTTGGCAATGAAGATGTTTGTTTCCTCAACAAACTACTTTACAAATGAGGAGAATCTACTAACTTGGACATCTTTTTAGATTGCATTAACAAGGAAAGTTTGAACTTGGTGCACTCAACCATCTTCGTAGAAAGGAAACTGATTCCTAGAACCGAATTAACTTATTTCACACAGTACAGTGTTCATTACTGAAGATTTTTGTTTTCTAAAGAAACTACCTTAGAAATGATCCGAATCTACTAACTTGTGCATCTTGTTAGATTACAAAAACTAGGAAAGTTTGAACTTGCTGCTCTCAACCTTCTTCGTAGGAAGGCAAGTGATTCCTAGAACCGAACTAGCTTATTTCACATAGTACAGTGTTCGGTAATGAAGATGTTTGTTTTTAACCAAACTCCTTTAGAAATGAGGAGCATCTACGAAGTTGTGCATCTTTTGAGAATACATTAACAAGGAAAGTTTGAACTTGCTGCACTCAACCTTCTTTGTAGGAAAGCAACTGATTCCTAGAACCGAATTAGCTTATTTCGCACAGTACAATGTTCGGCAATGAAGATGTTTGTTTTTTCAGCAAACTACTTTACAAATGAGTAGAATCTACTAAGTTCGACATCGTATTAGATTACACAAACTAGGAAAGTTTCAACTTGCTGCACTCAACCTTCTTCGTAGGAAAGCAAGTGATTCCTAGAACCGAACTATCTTATTTCACATAGTACAGTGTTCGGTAATGAAGATGTTTGTTTTCTAAACAAACTACTTTAGAAATGAGGCCAATCTACTAACCTGGACATCTTTTTAGATTACATTAACAAGGAAAGTTTGAACTTGCTGCACTCAACCTTCTTTGTAGGATTACATCAACACGGAAAGTTTGAACTTGCTAAACTCAACCATTTTCGTAGAAACTAAACTGATTCCTAGAACCGAACTAGCTTATTTCAGATAGTACAGTGTTCGGTAATGAAGATGTTTGTTTTCTAAACAAACTACTTTAGAAATGAGGCGAATCTCCTAACCTGGACATCTTTTTAGATTACATTAACAAAGAAAGTTTGAACTTGCTGCTCTCTACCTTCTTTGTAGGATTACATCAACACGGAAAGTTTGAACTTGCTAAACTCAACCATTTTCGTAGAAAGGAAACTGATTCCTAGAACCGAATTAGCTTTTTCACTCAGTACAATGTTCAGCAATGAAGATGTTTGTTTTCTCAAGAAACTACTTTACGAATGAGGCGAACCTACTAACTTGGACATCTTTTCAGATTACATTAACAAGGAAAGTTTGACCTTGCTACACTCAACCATCTTCGTAGAAAGGAAACTGATTCATAGAAATGAATTAACTTATTTCACACAGTACAGTGTTCGGTACTGAAGATGTTTGTTTTCTAAAGAAATTACTTTAGCAATGAGGTGAATCTACTAACTTGGACATCTTTTAGATTAACAAGGAACATTAACAAGGAAAGTTTGAAAAAACTACTTTAGACTTGCTAAACTCAACCATCTTCGTAGAAAGGAAACTGATTGCTATACGTGCAAAAGGACTTATTACATAAGTATAGGGTTCGGTACTGAAGATGTTTGTTTTCTAAAGAAAGTAGAAATGAGGCGAATATACTAACCTGTACATCTTGTCAGATTACACAAACTAGGAAAGTTTGAACTTGAGCACTCAACCTTCTTTGTAGGAAAGCCAGTGATCCCTAGAACCGAACTAGTTTATTTAAAATAGTACAGTGTTTGGTAATGAAGATGTTAATTTTCTAATCAAACTACTTTAGAAATGAGGCGAATCTACTAAGTTGTGCATCTTTTTAGATTACATTAACAAGGAAAGTTTGAACTTGCTGCACTCAACGTTCTTCGTAGGAAAGCAACTGATTCATAGAACCGAATTAGCTTATTTCACACAGTACAATGTCTGGCAATGAAGATGTTTGTTTTCTCAACAAAGTACTTTACAAATGAGGTGAATCTACTAACTTTTACATCTTGTTAGATTACACAAACTAGGAAAGTTTCAACTTGCTGCACTCAACCTTCTACGTAGGAATGCAAGTGATTCCTAGAACCGAACTAGTTTATTTCACATAGCATAGTGTTCGGTAATGAAGATGTTTGTTTTCTAAACAAACTACTTTAGAAATGAGGTGAATCTACTAACTTGTACATTTTGTTAGATTACACAAACTAGGAACGTTTAAAGTTGTTGCACTCAACCTTCTTCGTAGGAAGGCAACTGATTCTTAGAACCGAATTAACTTATTTCACACAATACAGTGTTCAGTACTGAAGATGTTTGTTTTCTAAAGAAACTCCTTTAGAAATGAGGCGAATCTACTAACTTGTATATCTTGTTAGATTACACAAACTAGGAGTGTTTGAACTTGCTGCACTCAACCTTCTTCGTAGGAACGCAAGTGATTCCTAACCGAACTAGCTTATTTCACATAGTACAGTGTACCGTAATGAAGATGTTTGTTTTCTCAACAAACTACTTTAGAAATGATGCGAATCTACTAAGTTGTGCATCTTTTTAGATTACATTAACAAGGAAAGTTTGAACTTGCTGCACTCAACCTTCTTTGTAGGAAAGCAACTGATTCCTAGAACCGAATTAGCTTATTTCACACAGTACAGTGTTTGGCAATGAAGATGTTTGTTTTCTCAAGAAACTACTTTACAAATGAGTGGAACCTACTAACTTGGACTTTTTTGATTACATTAACAAGGAAAGTTTGAACTTCCTAAACTCAACCATCTTCTTAGAAAGGAAACTGAGTCGTAGAACTGAATTATCTTATTTCACACAGTACAGTGTTCGGTACTGAAGATGTTTGTTTTCTATAGAAACTACTTTACAAATGAGGCGAATCTACTAACTTTTACATCTTGTTAGATTACAAAAACTAGGAATGTTTGAACTTGCTGCACTCAACCTTCTTCGTAGGAACACAAGTGTTTCCTAGAACCAAAGTAGCTTATTTCACATAGTACAGTGTTCGGCAATGAAGATGTTTGTTTTCTCAACAAACTACTTTAGAAATGAGGCGAATCTACTAACTGGGACATCTTTTTAGATTACATTAAGTAGGAAAGTTTGAACTTGCTGTACTCAATCTTTTTCGTAGGTAAGAATCTGTTTCCTAAAACCGAAACTACTTATTTCACACAGTACAGTACTTGGCATTGAAGGTGTTTGTTTTCTAAAAAATGTAATTTAGAAATGAAGGAAACGTGTAAGTAGTACATCTTGTTAGATTACACAAACAAGAAACGTTTGAAGTTACTGCACTCAACCTTCTTGGTAGGAAAGCAACTGATTCCTAGAAACGAACTAGCTCATTTCAAACAGTACAACGTACGGCAATGAAGATGTTTGTTTTCTAAACAAACTACTTTAGAGATGAGGGGAATCTACTAAGTTGTGCATCTTTTTAGATTACATTAACAGGCAAAGTTTGAACTTGCTGCACTCAACCTTCTTTGTAGGAATGCAACTGATTCCTAGAACCGAATTAGCTTATTTCTCACAGTACAATGTTCGGCAATGAAGATGTTTGTTTTCTCAACAAACTACTTTACAAATGAGGCGAATCTACTAACTTGGACATCTTTTTAGATTACATTAACAAGGAAAGTTTGAACTTCGTAAACTCAACCATCTTCATAGAAAGGAAACTGATTCCTAGAACTGAATTAACTTATGTCACACAGTACACTGTTCGGTAGTGAAGATGTCTGTTTTCTAAAGAAACTACTTTAGAATTGAGGCGAATCTACTAACGTCGACATCTTTTTAGATTACATTAACAAGGAAAGTTTGAAATTGCCGCACTCAACCATCTTCGTAGGAAAGAAACTGATTCCTAGAACTGAATAAACTTATTTCACACAGTATAGTGTTCGGTACTGAAGATGTTTGTTTTCTAAAGAAACTACTTTAGAAATGAGGCGAATCTGCTAACTTGGACATCTTGTTAGATTATACAAACTAGGAAAGTTTCAACTTGCTCCACTCAACCTTCTTAGTAGGAAAGCAACTGATTCCTAGAACCGAACTAGCTCATTTCCCATAGTACAGTGTTCAGTAATGAAGATGTTTGTTTTCTAAAAAAACTACGTTAGAAATGAGGCGAATCTACTAAGTTGTGCATCTTTTTAGATTACATTACCAGGGAAAGTTTGAACTTCCTGCACTCAACCTTCATTGTAGGAAAGCAACTGATTCCTAGAACCGAATTAGGTTATTTCACACAGTAAAATGTTCGGCAATGAAGATGTTTGTTTTCTCAACAAACTACTTTACAAATGAGGCGAATCTACTAACTTGGACATCTTTTTAGATTACATTAACAAGGAAAGTTTGAACTTGCTGCACTCAACCATCTTCGGAGAAAGGAAACTGATTCCTGGAACCGAATTAACATATTTCACACAGTACAGTGTTCGGTACTGAAGATGTTTTTTTTTCTAAAGAAACTACTTTAGAAATGAGGTGAATCTACTAAGTTGTACATCTTGCTAGATTACACAAGCTCGGAAAGTTTGAATTTGCTGCACTCAACCTTCTTCGTAGAAATGCAACTGATTCCTAGAACCGAACTTGCTTATTTCACACAGATAAATGTTTGGCAATGAAGATGTTTGTTTTCTCAACAAAGTACTTTACAAATGAGGCGAATCTACTAACTTGGACATCTTTTACATTACATTAACAAGGAACGTTTGAACTTGCTGCACTCAGACATCTTCGTCGAAAAGAAACTCATTCCTAGAACCGAAATAGCTTACTTCACACAGTACAGTGTTGGGCAATGAAGATGTTTGTTTTCTCAACAAACTACTTTACAAATGAGGCGAATCTACCAGGTTGTACATCTTTTTAGATTACATTAACAAGGAAAGTTTGAACTTGCTGCACTCAACCTTCTTTGTAGGAAAGCAACTGATTCCTAGTACCGAATTAGCTTATATCACACAGTACAATGATCGGCAATGAAGATGTTTGTTTTCTCAACAAACTACTTTACAAATGAGGCGAATCTACTAACTTCGACATCTTGTTAGATTACATTAACAAGGACAGTTTGAACATGTGCACTCAACCATCTTCGGAGAAAGGAAACTGATTCCTAGAACCAAATTAACTTATTTCACACACTACAGTGTTCTGTACTGAAGATGTTTGTGTTCTAAAGAAACTACTTTACAAATGAGGCGAATCGACTAAGTTGTGAATGTCTTTAAATTACATTAACATGGAAAGTTTGACCTTACTGCACTCAACTATCTTCTTCGAAAAGAAAGTCATTCCTAGAACCGAAATAGCTTACTTCACACAGTACAGTGTTTGGCAATAAAGATGTTTGGTTTCTCAACAAACTACTTTACAAATGAGGCGAATCTACTAACTTGTACATCTTGTTAGATTACACAAAAAAGGAAAGTTTGAATTTGCTGCACTCAAACTTCTTTGTAAAAAAGCGACTGATTCCTAGAACCGAACTTGATTATTTCACACAGTACAATGTTCGGAAATGAAGATATTTGTTTTCTAAACAAACTACTTTACAAATGAGGTGAATCTACCAATTGTACATCTTTTCAGATTACACAAACAATGAAAGTTTGAACTTGCTGCACTCAACCTTCTTCATAGGAAACCAACTGATTCCTAGAACCGAACTAGCTTATTTCACACAGTATAGTATTCGGTACTAAAGATGTTTTTTTTTTCTAAACAAAATACTTGAGAAATGAGGCGAATCTACTAACATGGACATCTTGTTAGATTACACAAACTAGGAAAGTTTGAACTTGCTGTACTCAACCTTTTTCGTAGGAAAGCATCTGATTCTTAAAACCGAAACAACTGATTTCACACAGTACAGTATTTGGTATTGAAGGTGTTTGTTTTCTAAACAATGTACTTTAGAAATGAGGGAAACTTGTAAGTAGTATATCTTGTTAGATGACACAAACAAGGAAAGTTTGAACTTGCAGCACTCAACCTTCTTCGTAGGAAAGCAACTGATGCCTAAAACCAAACTAAATTATTTCACACAGTACAGTGTTCAGGAGTGAAGATGTTTGTTTTCTAAACAAACTACTTTAGAAATGAAGCGAATCTACTGAGTTGTACATCCTGTTACATTACACAAACAAGGAAAGTTTGAACTTGCTGTACTCAACCTTCTTCGTAGAAAAGCAACTGATTCCTGGAACCGAACTAGCTTATTTCACACAGCAAAGTGTTCGGCAATGAAGATGGTTGTTTTCTAAACAAACTAATTTAGAAATGAGGTGAATCTACTAACTTGTCCATCTGGTTAAATTACAAAAACTAAGAAAGTTTGAACTTGCTGCACTCAAACTTCTTCATAGGAAAAGCAATTGATTCCTAGAACTGAACTAGATTATTTCACACATTACAATGTTCGGCAATGAACATGTTAGTTTACTAAGCAAACTACTTAGGAAGTGAAGCGAATCTACTAAGTTTTACATTATGTTACATTACAGAAACAAGGACAGTTGGAACTTGCTGCAGTCAACCTTCTTCGTAGGAAAGCAACTGATTCCTAGAACCGAACTAGCTTATTGCACACATTACCGTGTTCGGGAATGAAAATATTTGTTTTCTAAAAAACCTACTGTAGAAATGAGGCCAATCTACTAAGTTGTACATCTTTTTTAGATTACATTAACAAGGAAAGATTGAAGTTGCTGTACTCAACCTTTTTCGTAGGAAAGCATCTGATTCCTAAAACTAAAACAACTTATTTCACACAGTACAGTATTTGGTATTGAAGGTGTTTCTTTTCTAAACAATGTAGTTTAGAAATGAGGGAAACTTGTAAGTAGTACATCTTGATAGATTACACAAACAAGGAAAGTTTGAACTTGCTGCACTCAACCTTCTTCGTAGGAAAGCAACTGATGCCTAAAACTGAACTAACTTATTTCACACAGTACAGTGTTTGGCAATGAAGATGTTTGTTTTCTCAACAAACGACTTTACAAATGAGGCGAATCTATTAACTTGGACATCTTTTTAGATTACACTAACAAGGAAAGGTTGAACTTGCTAAACTCAACCATCATTGTAGAAAGGAAACTGATTCCTAGAACCGTATTAGCTTATTTCACACAGTACAATGTTCGGCGATGAAGATGTTTGTTTTCTCAACAAACTACTTTACAAATGAGGCCAATCTACTAACTTGGAGATCTTTTTAGATTACATTAACAAGGAAAGTGTGAACTTGTAAACTCAACCATCTTCGTAGAAAGGAAACTGATTCCTAGAACCGAATTAACTTATTTCACACAGTACAGTGTTCGGTACTGAAGATGTTTGTTTCCTAAAGAAACTACTTTAGAAATGAGGCAAATCTTCTAACTTTTACATCTTGTTAGATTACACAAACTAGGAGAGTTTCAACTTGCTGCACTCAGCCTTCTTCGTAGGAATGCAACTGATTTCTAGAACCAAACGAGCTTATTTCACACATTACAATATTCGGCAATGAAGATGTTATTTTACTAAGCAAACTACTTTGGAAGTGAAGCGAATCTACTAAGTTTTACATCATGTTCCAATACAGAAACAAGGACAGTTGGAACTTCTTGCAGTCAACCTTATTCGTAGGAAAGCAACTGATTCCTAGAACCGAACTAGCTTATTTAACACATTACAGTGTTCGGGAATGAAAATGATTGTTTTCTAAAAAACCTACTGTAGAAATGAGGCCCATCGACTAAGTTGTACTTCTTTTTTAGATTACATTAACAAGGAAAGTTTGAACTTGCTGTACTCAACCTTTTTTTTAGGAAATCATCTGATTCCTAAAATCGAAACAACTTATTTCACACAGTACAGTGTTCGGCAATGAAGATGTTTGTTTTCTAATCGAACTACTTTAGAAAGGAGGCAAATCTACTAACTTGCACATCTTGTTAGATCACACAAAAAAGGAAAGTTTGAACTTGCTGCACTCAACCTTCTTTGTAGAAAAGCAACTGATTCCTAGAATCGAACTTGATTATTTCACACAGATCAATGTTTAGTAATGAAGATGTTTGTTTTCTCAACATAGTACTTTACAAATGAGGCGAATCTACTAAGTTGGACATCATTTTAGATTACATTAGCAAGGAAAGTTTGAACATGCTGTACTCACCCTTTTTCATAGGAAAGCAACTGATGCCTAAAACCGAACTAACTTATTTCACACAGTGCAGTGTTCGCGAATGAAGATGTTTGTTTTCCAAAGAAACTACTTTAGAAATGAAACGAATCTACTGAGTTGTACATCCTGTTACATTACACAAACAAGGAAAGATTGAACTTGCTTTACTCAACCTTCTTCGTAGAAAAGCAACTGATTCCTGGAACCGAACTAGCTTATTTCAGACAGTACAGTGATCAGCAATGAAGATATCTGTTTTCTCAACAAACTACTTCAGAAAGGAGGCGAATGTACTAAGTTGTGCATCATTTTAGAATACATTGACAAGGAAAGTTTGAACTTGCTGCATTCAACCTTCTTTGGAGGAAAGCAACTGATTCCTAAAACCGAAATAGCTTATTTCACACAGTACAATGTTCGGCAATGAAGATGTGTCTTTTCTCAACAAACTACTTTACAAATGAGGCGAATGTACTAAGTTGTGCATCTTTTTAGAATACATTAACAAGGAAAGTTTGACCTTGCTAAACTCAACCATCTTCATAAAGAGGAAACTGATTCCTAGAACCGAATTAACTTATTTCACACAGTACACTGTTCGGTATTGAATATGTTTGTTTTCTAAAGAAACTACTTTAGAAATGAGGCAAACCTACTAACTTGTACATCTTGATAGATTACACAATCTAGGAAAGTTTCAACTTGCTGCACTCAACATTCTCCTTAGGAAAGCAAGTGATTTCTAGAACCGAACTAGTTCATTTCACATAGTATAGTGTTCGGTAATGAAGATGTTCATTTTCTAAACAAACTGCTTTAGAAATGAGCCGAATCTACTAAGTTGTGCATCTTTTCAGATTACATTAACAGGGAAAGTTTGAACTTGCTGCACTCAACCTTCTTTGGAGGAAAGCAACTGATTCCTAGAACCAAATTAACTTATTTTACACAGTACAGTGTTCAGTACTGAAGATGTTTGTTTTCTCAAGAAACTACTTTACAAATAAGACGAATCTACTAACTTGGACATCTTTTTAGATTACATTAACAATGAAAGTTTGAACTTGCTGGAATCAACCTTCTTCGTAGAAAGGAAACTGATTCCTAGAATCGAATTAACTTATTTCACACAGTACAGTGTTCGGTACTGAAGATGTTTGTTTTCTAAAGAAACTACATTAGAAATGAGGTGAATATACTAGTTTGTACGTCTTGTTAGATTACACAAACTAGGAAAGTCTGAACGTGCTGCACTCAATCTTCTTCGTAGGAAAACAAGTGATTCCTAGAACCGAACTAGCTTATTTCACATAGTACCGTGTTCGGTAATGAAGATGTTTGTTTTCTAAACAAACTACTTTAGAAATGAGGCGAATCTACTAAGTTGTGCATCCTTCTAGAATACATTAACAAGGAAAGTTTGAACTTGCTGCACTCAACCTTCTTTGTAGGAAAGCAACTGATTCCTGGAACCGAATTAGCTTATTTCACACAGTACAATGTTCGGCAATGAAGATTTTTCTTTTCTCAACAAACTACTTTACAAATGAGGCGAATCTACTAACTTGGACATCTTTTTATATTACATTAACAAGGAAAGTTTGAACTTGCTGTACTCAACCTTCTTTGTAGGAAAGCAAATGATTCCTAGAAATGAATTAGCTTATTTCACACAGTACAATGTTCGGCAAAGAAGATGTTTGTTATCTCAAGAAACTACTTTACAAATGAGGCGAATCTACTAACTGGGACAACTTTTTTCATTACATTAACAAGGAAAGTTTGAACTTGCTGCACTCAACCTTCTTCGTAGGAAAGCAACTGATTCCTAGAACCGAACTACCTTATTTCACAAAGTACAGTGTTCAGTAATGAACATGTTTGTTTTCTAAACAAACTATTTTACAAATGAGGCGAATCTACTAAGTTGTGCATCTTTATAGATTACATTAACAGGGAAAGTTTGAACTTGTGCACTCAACCTTCTTTGTAGGATGGAAACTGATTCCTGGAACTGAACTAGCTCATTTCACACAGTACAGTGTTCGGTAATGAAGATATTTCTCCCCTAAAGAAACTACTTTAGAAACGAGGCGAATCTTCTAACTTGGACATCTTTTAGATTACAAAAACAAGGAAAGTTTTATCTTGCTACACTCAACCTTCTTTGTATGAAAGCAACTTATACCTAGAACCGAATTAGCTTATTTCACACAGTAGAATGTTCGGCAATGAAGATGCTTTTTTTTCGCAAGAAACTTCTTTACAAATGAGTCGAATCTACTGACTTGTACATCTTGTTAGATTACACAAACTATTAAAGATTCAACTTGCTGCACTCAAACTTCTTTGTAGGAAAGCCAGTGATTCCTAGAACCGATCTAGTTTATTTCACATAGTATAGTGCTCGGAAATGAAGAGGTTTATTTTCTAAACAAACTACTTTAGAAATGAGGCGAATCTACTACCTTGTATATCTTGTTAGATTACACAAACTAGGAAAGTTTGTACTTGCTGCACTCAACTTTCTTCATAGGAAGGAAACTGATTCCTAGAACCGAAATAACTTATTTCACATAGTACAGTGTTCGGTACTGAAGATGTTTGTTTTCTAAAGAAACTACATTAGAAATGAGGTGAATCTACTAATTTGTACATCTTGTTAGATTACACAAACTAGGAAAGTTTGAACTTGCTGCACTCAACCTTCTTCGTAGGAAAGTAAGTGATTCATAGAACCAAACAAGCTTATTTCACATAGTACAGTGTTCGGTAATGAAGATGTTTTTTTTCTAAACAAACTACTTTAGAAATGAGTCGAATCTACTAAGTTGTGCATCTTTTTAGAATACATTAACAAGGAAAGTTTGAAGTTGCTGCACTCAACATTCTTTGTAGGAAAGCAACTGATTCCTAGAACCGAATTAGCTAATTTCACACAGTACAATGTTCGGCAGTGAAGATGTTTCTTTTCTCAACAAAATACTTTACAAATGAGGCGAATCTACTAACTTGGACATCTTTTTGGATTACATTAACAAGGAAAGTTTGAACTTGATGCACTCAACCTTCTTTGTAGGAAAGCAACTGATTCCTAGAACCGAATTACCTTATTTCACACAGTACAAGGTTCGGCAATGAAGATGTTTGTTTTCTCAAGAAACTACTTTAAAAATGAGGCAAAACTACTAACTTGGACATCTTTTTAGATTACAGTAACAAGGAAAGTGTGACTTTGCGAAACTCAACCATCTTCGTAGAAAGGAAACTGATTCCTAGAACTGAATTAACTTATTTCACACAGTACAGTGTTCGGTACTGAAGATGTTTGTTTTCTACAGATATTACATTAGAAATGAGGTGAATCTACCAATTTGTACTTCTTCTTAGATTACACAACCTAGGAAAGTTTGAACTTGTTGCACTCAACCTTCTTCGTAGGAAAGCAAGTGATTCCCAGAACTGAACTAGCTTATTTCACATAGTACAGTGTTCGGTAATGAAGATGTTTGTTTTCTAAACAAACTACTTTAGAAATGAGGCGAATCTACTAAGTTGTGCATCTTTTTGGAATACATTAACAAGGAAAGTTTGGACTTGCTGCACTCAACCTTCTATGTAGGAAAGCAAGTGATTCGTAGAACCGAATTAGCTTATTTCACACAGTACAATGTACAGCAATGAAGATGTTTCTTTTCTCAACAAACTACTTTACAAATGAGGCGAATCTAGTAACTTGGACATCTTTTTAGATTACATTAACAAGGAAAGTTTGACCTTGCTAAACTCAACCATCATCGCAGAAAGGAAACTCATTCCTAGAACCAAATTAACTTATTTCACACAGTACACTGTTCTGTAGGGAAGATGTTTGTTTTCTAAAGAAACTATGTTAGAAATGAGGCGAATCTACTAACTTGTACATCTTGTTCGATTACACAAACTAGGAAAGTTTCAACTTGCTGCACTCAACCTTCTTCGTAGGAAAGCAAGTGATTCCTAGAACCGAACTAGTTTATTTCACATAGTATAATGTTAGGTAATGAAGGTGCTTGTTTTCTCAACAAACTACTTTAGAAAATGAGGTGAATCTACTAAGTTGTGCATCTTTTAGATTACATTAACAGGGAAAGTTTGAACTTGCTGCACTCAACCTTTTTGGAGGAAAGCAATTGATTCCTAGAACCGAATTAACTTATTTCACACAGTACAGTGTTCAGTACTGAAGATGTTTGTTTTCTAAAGAAACTACTTTAGTAAATGAGGCGAATCTACTAACTTGTACATCTTGTTAGATTACACAAACTAAAGAAAGTTGGAACTTGCTGCACTCAACCTTCTACGTAGGAAAGAAAGTGATTCCTGGAACCGAACTGGCTCATTTCACATAGTACAGTGTTCGTTAATGAAGATGTTTTTTTCTAAACAAACTACTTTTGAAATGAGGCGAATCCACTAACTTGTGTTTCTTTTAGAATACATCAACAAGGAAAAGTTTGAACTTGCTGCACACAACCTTCTTTGTAGGAAAGCAACTGATTCCTAGAACTTAATTAGCTTATTTCACACAGTACAATGTTTGGCAATGAAGATGTTTGTTTTCTCAACAAACTACTTTACAAATGAGGCAAATCTACTAACTGAGACATCTTGTTAGATTACACAAACTAGGAAAGTTTCAACTGGCTGCACTCAACCTTCTTCGTAGGAAAGCAAACTGATTCCTAGAACCGAACTAGCTTATTTCACACAGTACAGTGTTTGGTAACGAAGATGTTTGTTTACTAAACAAACTACTTTAGAAATGAGGCGAATCTACTAAGTTGTGCATCTTTTAGAATACAGTAACAAGGAAAGTTTGAACTTGTTGCACTCAACCTTCTTTGTATGAAAAACAACTGATTCCTAGAACCGATTTAGCTTATTTCACACATTACAATGTACAGAAATGATGGTGTTTGTTTTCTCAACAAACTACTTTAGAAATGAAGGGGAATCTACTAACTTGTACATCTTGTTAGATTACACAAACAAGGAAAGTTTGAACTTGCTGCACTCAACCTTCTTCGTAGGAAAGCAACTGATTCCCTAGAACCGAACTAGCTTATTTCACACATTACAGTGTTCGGGAATGAAAATGTTTGTTTACTAAAAAAACTACTTTAGAAATGAGGCCCATCTACTAACTTGTACATCTTTTTAGATTACATTAACTAGGAAAGTTTGAACTTGCTGCACTCAACCTTTTTTGTAGGAAAGCATCTGATTCCTAAAACCTAAACAACTTATTTCACACAGTACAGTGTTTGGTAATGAAGATGTTTGTTTTCTAAACAAACTAGTTTAGAAATGAGGGAAACTACTAACTTGTACATCTTGTTAGATTACACAAACAAGGAAAGTTTGAACTTGCTGCACTCAACCTTCTTTGTAGGAAAGCAACTGATTCCTAAAACCGAACTAACTTATTTCACACAGTACAAAGTTCGGGTAATGAAGATGTTTGTTTTCTCAACAAACTACTTTACAAATGAGGGAATCTACTAATTTGTACATCTTGTTAGATTACATTAACTAGGAAAGTTTGAACTTGCTGCACTCAACCATCTTCAGAGAGAAAGTAACTGATTCCTAGAACCAAATTAACTTATTTCACACAGTACAGTGTTCGGTACTGAAGATGTTTGTTTTTCTAAAGAAACTACTTTAGAAATGAGGCGAATCTACTAACTTGTACACCTTGTTATATTACACAAACTAGGAAAGTTTGAACTTGCTGCACTCAACCTGCTTCATAGGAAAACAAGTGATTCCTAGAACCAAACTAGCTTATTTCACATAGTACAATGTTCGGTAATGAAGATGTTTGTTTTCTAAACAAACTACTTTAGAAATGAGGCGAATCTACTAATTTGTACATCTTTATGATTACATTAACAAGGAAAGTTTGAACTTACTGCACTCAACCTTCTTTGTAGGAAAGTAACTGATTCCTCGAAAACCGAATAGCTTATTTCACACAGTACAGTGTTTGGTAATGAAGATGTTTGTTTTCTAAACAAACTACTTTACAAATGAAGCGAATCTGCTAACTTGGACATCCTGTGACATTACATTAACAAGGAAAGTTTGAACTTGCTGCACTCAACCATCTTTGTAGAAAAGAAACTGATTCCTAGAACCAAATTAGCTTATTTCACACAGTACAGAGTTCATTAATGAAGATGTTTGTTTTCTAAAGAAACTACTTTAGAAATGAGGCGAATCTATTAACTTGTACATCTTATCAGATTACACAAACTAGGAAAGTTTGAACTTGCTGCACTCAACCTTCTTTGTAGGAAAGCAAGTGATTCCTAGAACCGAACTAGCTTATTTCACATAGTACAGTGTTCAGTAATGAAGATGTTTGTTTTCTAAACAAACAACTTTAGAAATGAGGCGAATCTACTAACTTGTGACATCTTTTTAGAATACATTAACAAGGAAAGTTTGAACTTGCTGCACACAACCTTCTTGTAGGAAAGGAACTGATTCCTAGAACCGAACTAGCTTATTTCACACAGTACAGTGTTTGGCAATGAAGATGTTTGTTTTGTCAACAAACTACTTTAAAAATGAGGCGAATCTACTAACTTGTGCATCTTTTAGATTACATTAACAAGGAAAGTTTGAACTTGCTGCACTCAACCTTCTTAGTATTAAAGCAACTGATTCCTAGAACCGAACTTGTTTATTTCACATAGTATAATGTTCAGTAATGAAGATGTTTGTTTTCTAAACAAACTACTTTAGAAATGAGGTGAATCTACTAAGTTGTGCATCTTTTTAGATTACATTAACAAGGATAGTTTGAACTTGCTCCATTCAACCTTCTTTGTAGGAAAGCAACTGATTCCTAGAACGAAATTAGCTTATTTCACACAGTACAATGTTTGGCAATGAAGATGTTTGTTTTCTCAACGAACTACTTCACTAATGAGGCGAATCTACTAACTTGGACATCTTCTTAGATTACATTTACAAGGAAAGTTTGAACTTGCTGCACTCAAACATCTTCATCGAAAAGAAACTCATTCCTAAAACCGAAATAGCTTACTTCACACAGTACAGTGATGGGCAATGAAGATGTTTGTTTTCTCAACAAACTAGTTTACAAAAATGAGGTGAATCTACTAAGTTGTACATCTTTTTAGATTACATTAACAAGGAAATTTTGAACTTGCTGCACTCAACCATCTTCGGAGAACAGAAACTGTTTCCTAGAACCAAACTAGCTTATTTCACACAGTACAGTGTTCGGCAGTGAAGATGTTTGTTTTGTAAACAAACTTTTTAGAAATGAGGTGAATCTACTAACTGTTACATCTTCTTAGATTACAGAAACTAGGAAAGTTTGAACTTGCTGCACTCAACCTTCTTCGTCGAAAAGAAACTGATTCTTACAACCAACTAGCTTACTTCACACAGTACAGTGTTGGGCAATGAATATGTTGGTTTACTAAACAAGGTAGTTTAGAAATCAAGCGAAACTTGTAATTTGTACATCTTGTTAGCTTACAAAAAAGGAAACATTGAACTTGCTCTACTCAACCTTCGTCAGTAGGAAAGCAACTGATTCCTAGAACCGAACTAGTAAATTTCACAGTACAGTGTTGGGCAAGAATATGTTTGTTTTCTAAACAAAGTAGTGTACAAATGAGGCAAAACTTGTAATTTGTACATCTTGTTAGATTACACAAATAAGGAAAGATTGTTCT